>RJWM01018224.1:7222-41533 GCA_004363535.1 Dasyprocta punctata | reverse complement strand
CACATGGTCACTTGCTTCAGAAATTATTCAAAGGATTCCACTGATGAAAGAAATTAGATATTAAGGAAGTCTGGCCCTCCCTCCTCCCCAGTCTGGCCTCTGCTCATGAAGAATGAAGCAGGTGTCCAACTCCCCTATCCCACGGCTCTGTGAGAGAGTTGTCTTCCAGATGTCCTGGATTAAAGCTGGCATCTTTGGGCGCCATATTTTAACAGAAAGTGCTGTCATCTGACCTTGAGAAAGATCGGGCCATATCCAGCTTTCTCCTTTCACTCTGTACCAACTCAAAGCTGATCTTTCCCCCACTTTTCTCTTGAAACCTTTGCTTCTTTGTCAGAGGATCAAAGCCTGCTCCCTCTCTTGTCCTGACATGGAAGTAGTCAGGCCTCATGGGACCGAGGCCAGTGCGCAGGCTGGGAACAGCCATCATTGCAGGGGACTTCTCCCCTGGCTGCCTTTCCGCTGGCCCCAGCCACAGATAAGCGAAGAAGACTGACTTTTTCCCTGTTGCAGGGATGAGATCCTCTGGTCCCAAGAGGCCTCTTCTGGCTTCCAGGCTTAAACTGTGTTCTTAAAGCACTCCTTTGACAAAGCCAAAATACAGTACTGTTTCCATTAACCCAATCATTAACCAAGTTGGTTCTTCATTTGCTACTCAGCTATTATTCTTCAGATAAACAATCCAACCCAAAACAAAAACCCAACAGCTTCTCTCAGGTATAGTGCTATACTTATAAGGAGTGATCTAAATGACACAGGAAACTTCCCTACCATTGCTAAAAAGAAACAAAATTTTATGAGTATATATATATATATATATATATATATATATATAACCTGCAGGAAAGAACTGAAGAATTTTTCTATGAAAATGATGAGGTATAATATATAGAAATTTGAGAATCATCATATAATTTATGATGTCTCCTTTAACCCTAAGATTCTAAGACTCAGTACTGTATGATGTTTTCTGTTTAACCTTTCTTAACTCAATTTTCATCTATTGAGTTTACAAATTAAAATTTCTGCAGATTCATGTGCTATTCTAGAATAGATTTCATCTGTTGGTACCTCTACCTACCCAATCAATCAAGAGGAATTCTTTGTAGACTACTGCAGAATGAGTAAATTCCAATTAATCCCTCAGAACAAATCATCAGCACGCCAGTCATACTAACTTTGGTAAACACTGCACCCTGCAGTTACTAGGTGTCACCAATAAATAATAAATAATCACTATTTGTACATTTTACGAAAAGTTTTTCCCTGCCTTCAAAGACACCGTTCTATAAAATTTCGTCTCTCAATCTTTTTTTTTTTTTTCTGGCATTTCTGATACCAGTACAATCAGGAAACAATGAAAGTACTCCCTGAAAAACCAGTTCTCACTGAGCTTTTCAGACCAATGAGAATGGAGATTAACTCAAATAAACTTTGGAATGCCAGCCAAACCCTGAAACTTGTCAGCAGTTCACCCACTGAGAGTGGTTATGATTTTCCAGTAGTACCTTATCCTGAAATGACCTGAGCGAAAGCCAGTGTCAGATGACACGTGACATCAAGGGTTCCATGCAGATCTTCCTGGCAGAATGTTCCAGCAGACTCTCCACACAGCAGCTGCCACCGCTGCTGGTCAGAAACAGAGCCTCGCGATCTTCAGCAACACATACAACTTCACTCTTCCAAGGAGGAGCTCCCACTGGCATTCATGGACTTGATCTTAGGTTGGAAAACAAGAAACCTCTAAACACACACACACACACACACACACACACACTCACACACACACACAAAATAAAGCACCTTGTTTTTTACTTCAAGAATAGCTCTGATATTAACTTCACTTATGTAGGATAATCATTTTATACTTTATTTTGTCACAGAAGATACACAGAAGTGTCTCTGTTTCTTTCAAACTTGCAATTGAAACCTTTTTAGCTAATTGACTACTTTTTTCCCCAACAAACATTAATTCAGTATTTTATCTCACCTGAGTTTTCAGATATGCTGTTTTATAGGCCTGTGTATGGAAAGGTTATGTCAGCATTTACATAATGAAGCTATGTTTTGTGGGTTTATAACTAAGCCATAAAATTATTGTGGCTGAAAGTTGGAATGCCAAGTTTCCACTTCAAAACACGTTTGACCCTAGATGTGCACCACATATACACACACACCAGAATTCAACAACTACTGTTTTGCATTCACTCAATGTATTGACTTGATGAAAATGAATTGAAAGAAACTCAAGGCTATGTAGCAAAATCAAACAAAGCTATCATCCATTGGTAGTTACTTATATCCTAACATCTATTTTAGCAGATTTGAAAGTTAATTTAATGACAAAAGAATTGATTGTATAGTTTTCACAGTTAAGATGAAAGAACATAAAGATGAATTAAGACCTCCACAACATAAGTTGCTTTTTCTCAGCTGAAAATGTTTGCAACTTTCTTCCACACTGTATGGTAAATATTCTCTGAATTTCAAAGATGTGATCTAATGTCCTCCAACATATTTATTACAAGTGATCTTCTACATAGCAACAGACAAGGCTGTGCTCATAAACCAGAGCTGGGAATAAATCTGGTAAGTCATTAAGCAAACTTATTCCTATGTCATACAAGGTTTGTGTGCCCACTGCCTGCCTATAAAAGGGAAATAGAATTTCTGATAAACAAATTACTTCCTCAGACATGTAAAGCTGTTGCCTTCAATTCACATCTCAGCAAGTTTTGTATTTCTTCACTCTTTCAAAATGCTAAAACATACCAGTAAAAAGTTCTCACAATTAAAATTTTTTTATTTTTATTTTCATGACCATGAAATCTGTTAGCACATGGTAAAAAGAATCATTTTTTTCACAGTGAAAAAAATACTGAGAATTAGAAGGGAGAGGAAAAAATTAAGTTAACTGAAACAATAAAGTCTAATCTTATCAAAGAGATAATACAGTGGGTGAGAAAAAATCTCTTAGTTAACACTTTATCATAGAACTTATAACATCCCAACAGGATTCAAGAAAATCTATTTAATTGGTCCTGGAAGGTGTTGTGTATGAAACTGTTTTAACAGGTGATGAAACATACCTGAGAGGTGTGTTTATGGTGTTAGGCTGCCTGGCACCTAGCTCTAACTAGCAAGCACTTACTAGCTGCATGACCTTGAATGAGTTACTCAAAATAGCTTGCTCAGAGAACTAGTATCTCCCTCAAAAAGAAGTTGTAGAGTTTTGATGAGTTAATTAAAAGAAAATCCTCTCAATGCCTAGCACATGATAAGTGCTTACAAATATTAACAATTAAGTGACCAAACTCAGAAGAAAATTCTACAGGAAAGTAGTAACATCGTTTAACGTATCAAAATTATATATTACCCTCCAGCTGTGGCTCTTTACATTCAAGAAACTATAACAAGCAGAAAACCTACTGCTTAGGAGAAAATGGGTAAGAACAGTATCAGCTTACTTGTTATTTACATAATAAAATAAAACCTCTTGAAGAAATACCAAATGAAGAAACATTTAACAACCTTGATTGACCCTACAAGGGAAAATATGTAAACCACATTTGTTACATCGTGAAGTTTGTTTTGGTTTGGTTTGGTTTTTTGTTTATTGTGGTACTGGGGACCCAAGGTTTTCACATTGATTTCCATCCCCAGCCCTTTTAAAATTTTGAGACAAGGTTTTGCTAAGTTGCTAAGCTGCCTGAGTAGGAGTCAGACTTGACATCCTCTTGCCTTAGTTTCCCAGAGTGCTAGGACTACAGATATTCAGTGCTGCACCTGTCTACCAGGTACATTTTTATATGAAAATAAGGAGTGACAAATCTATTTCAATGTCTGAATCTTGGCTAAAGGAGTGGATGAAACAGAAGCCTTAGGTATTCTCTTAAAGAAAAAAGCTTGTTTTATTACTGGGAAGGGGAGAAAGGATGAAGTTACTTGATCCTTAGAAGATGCTTTCTTGCTTTTCTATATCATCCTGATTACATTAGAAAATGTCTTTCTCTTCTCTGGGCATGGAGAAGGTAGAAATTTAGGACTTCATAACTTAGTAAGAGAATTCAGGATAATTCCAGGGACATCCAACCTTGAAGCAGCTACAGACATAAGAGTTTAGTTCTCCCTTTATTACTGTGGTTTGATCTGACTTTGATTAACTCAAAAGCATATAGCAAAACCCAAAGACAAGACACAAAGTAATTTGATTAAAATGCTCCCTGCTGGAAAAAAAAAAAGACAAAAAAACCCTGTACTTTTCAGAATACCCCGAAGATATATGTGGATTAATTATTTCCTTCAGAACAGCAGCAACAGAGTTTCTGGACACAGAAAGACAAGTCTTACCCCTCTCTGTCTTCCCATATTTTCCTGTCAATCCAGAATAAAGTTTCTAGGGTTCTGTCAATAACCACCAGCAGAGAAGCTTTATATGCCCACATCACACAAAGAGAACTTCCAGGGAAAACACCCTGGATGTGTGTGTTTTTCAACAGTTTTTAAAACAAACAAACAAACAAAAACAAGTCTTACTGCTGCAGGAGAAGTTCCCTCCCTGCTAGAGCTATGTACACTCCACCAGCAAAACTGAGCCCCAGGTGCATGAAGCCATTTGAATATATCCTCTCCCTCAATATATTATGATCTGTGCTGAATGTGCAGGGGCAAAAGAGGTGAACTTCTGTGACTTTCTTTGCAGTTTCCAAGCTTGTTGCATTATTAAAGCTATGGCTGCCTTTCTCTGTCTCTTACTCAATTTCATTGCACATTTTAGGGATTATTCTGTCCTTACTCCCTCTATACATGTTATTAGAAAACAAGAAAATTGCAATTAAAGTATTTAGTTTCTGTTGGAGGCCAGGGTACAGTAATGAAATAAATTCCACCCCTGGAGAACAGTTAAGACACCTCACTAGGTCTCTTAAATACCAGATATACTGTACCTCATACCTTATAAGAAGGCTGAGTATGTCTCCCACCTTACACTTTTTTCACCATTGGGTCTGATGTCCATATCAGCAAGCTTATAGCTTTGCTTTGTTTTAGCACTAAACGATGATCATTCGTCCATGCATTAAGTCTGTTTTATAGGTAATGCCTTCCCAGGTGAATTTGAATTCAACAGATCCCTTACCTGGTCATCTAAGAAGAAGGCAGACTTCCTAGAAATTTGGTTTTAAAGCAGGCGGTCAGGGACCAGCATGAGGATCAACTGGATGGTTGACCTTCACATATGAAGGAGAAAATCTCAGGCCTCACCCCAAACCTACTGAATCAGATTCTACATTTTAACAAGCTCTGACATGATTTATATGCACATTAAAGGACCAGATAAAATGGAAGCTCAGTTGGAATTCATTAAAAGAGATTTTTCAATGCTGGTTTCAGCAACAAGTCAAGATCATTGTAATGAAATTTAACAAGAAAATATTTAAAATAAATTTCAAGCCTACAATATGTGTTAATTAATTTTAAAGATGTCATAATGATTTTGATAGTTACAATGTAGAAATTCCGTGGAATATGTAAACTCACAATTTTATGCATTTGCTTACATATAAATTATACTTCAGTTTGAGCATTACTAACAGAAAATGGAAACCTACAGATATTTCTTAATCGAGCATCTTTCTAAAAAGTCCTGTCATGCAAGTTATTGTTATACATTAAAGAATGATAACAGCTAAAGTCAATTCTATATTATGTTGCAAATTGACTAGTAAATAGGAACTTTTAGATTTTTTTATAAGGAATTATTGTATTTATGAAACACTGTGTGGTTTTGTTCTATATTTTTCAAATGCTCCTTATCCATTTATCCAACATGCGCTAGCATTGTTCAAGTCATGGAGGGATTAGTAAGGACCGATGGAGAGAAACATCTTCTCCCGCACTACAGGAAGGAAGACTGAAAACTAAAAAGTAAAAGGCGTTGTGTGTTTGACTATGATATGCACTATGGAAACAAGGAAACTACTATGGAGGCAAGGAAAGAACTCACTGGAGAAGAAGCATTCTGTGATGTTACCCAGGTAGTCAGAAGAACCTCACAGAGAAAGTATCCTTTTATCAAAGCCCTCAAGTAAGTGACACTAACTAAAATCATTTTAACTTCCAATCAAACCCTATAGGTGGCTATAAAGTGTAATTATTCAGCAGACAGAGAAGCCATGGCTCACAGAGAAGCCTTCCATGTCTATTTACAATGATAGTACCCAATGGGAATGGGAATGGAGACCAACCGTGTCACGCCCAGGAAATAGCCTCACAAGAGGTTCCTGCTCATAGGAGAGCAACTTTAGGAATCACTGAAAGTAAAAAAATAGCTGATATTTATCAAAGGCTTATGCATGTCAGCCACTATATTTGCCAGTTTAAGACTACCCTGTTAACATTAAATACACTGATTGCTAAGATTTTCCTGTTTTTTACCATCAAAGAAACCAGCTGAGAGAGTAACCATGTCTTGCCCCAAGTAACACCACCTCCTGAGCCAAAACCAGAATTGGAATGAGCCCTTGCTCTCCATCCATAATATCTGGGTTTGGCCCAGTGCTTTCTGACACAGTGCGCAGATTTCCCACGGCCATGTGAGCTGCTAATTATTCTGCTAATCATACCAGTTCCAAGGGATGCTTGGGGAGAACAACTACAACTTTTTAGATATTCTCCTTAAATATTAGTTACTACCTAATTTTTACAGTAGCCATTTTAGACTCAACCATCAAGAAATGAAGAAAATGCCTTCAGCAACATTCCAGGTGTTAAAAGTCCTACACTGGTGGCAATTTAACAAGCTTTAATGCCAAATGCATCCCTCAGTAGGTTTCAATCCAGCCTTTTCATTTAGATCTTCTTCATGGTGCTCTTCAGTCTTTATTTGAATTGGGTACTTTACTAGGCAATTCAGGAAGTTGTCCTGATGGTACCAGCCCCACCAAAGCCCCAGTCCCAATTTTTAGCTGCTTATTCAATTGAACAACGTAAGCTGCTGCTACAGTCCCTTACCCCTGCAACGTAAACCTCTCAGCCTCGGCCTCTTTGGCAGCAGCCACAGGAGCTTTGGAACCAGGTCCAAACTGAAAGGATCTGCGAATCTATAAATCCTGTAATATTTCCAGCTTCAAACCACATGTTTCTCTGTGGTGTATGGAATCTTCAGCGATTTCCTGGGGAGACAGGCTGCTGTATCCAGAAATCTTATCGGCCCATGGATTAAGTGTTAGCCAGCAAGAAGGTAGACAAGCAGGAGCAAGAAGACTCTTTTTTCCCTGGTTTTACAGACATTGCCAAAACAGGCATTGCCCAAGACAGTCAGAGGTCCAATCTGGCGTGTCGCCTATTTTTATAAATAAAGTTTCATTGAAACATAAGCCTGCCCATTCATTCACTTATTGTCTATGGCTGCTTTTATTTTACAACAGCTAGGTTGGGGGAAAGTTTGCCCACTCCTAAGACAACAGCTTTCTAGAAAATGTTGTGCAGTATCAAGCAATCAGTTGTGCTTCTTGTAAACATGAAGCCAGCTTAGTAATGAAACTTTTTGTGTTTGCAATCCTTCATTCCCACCTCAAGTTACCTTAAGAACCAGCTCTTTGACTCATTCACTCTTTGTAATTTTTTAAGTCTCAACTTCATTAATGTCTACTCTGATCTTCATAATTTCCTTCCTTTTATTCACTTTCCAATTAAATTGGTTTTGGTTTTCTATGATCTTGAGGTGCATCATTAGAGTGTTTAATTGGACTTTGTCTGTTTTACTTCTTTCGGCTGTTCATTTTGTCCCATAAGTTCTAGTATGCTGTACTGGCATTATTGTTTGATTCTAAAAACTGTCTAACTTCTTCCTTGATTTCTTCTGTGACCCACCGATTATTCACGAGTATACTATGTATTTAATGTCCATGCATTTGCATTATTTCTGTGGTTTATTTTGCCATTGATTTCTAGTTTCACTGCCCTACAATCTGATAACATGCATGGGATAATTTCAGTTCTTTTGCATTCACCTACACATGATTTATGGACTAGTATTGGCCTGTTTTGGAGATAGTTCCATGTGCTGCTGATAAGAATGTATATTCTGTTGCTGTTGGTGGAACACTCTGTAGATATCTATTGAGATCATTTTTCAGAGGTGTGGTTCAGTTCTGATACTTCTTCAGGTATTTTTTGTCTGGTTCATCTGTCCACTTGTGACAGTGGGGTACTAAGGGGGTCACCACTACAATTATGTTGGTATTTATCTGATCTTTTATATCCAGTAATGTTTTATGCCATTGGGTGCACAGGTGTTCCGTGCATATGTTTATAATTATAATTTCTTCTGTTGAATTGTTTTCTTAACAATTATGTTCACCTCTTCTGATCAGTTTTGGCTTGAAATCCACTTCATTTGGAAATAGGTTAGCTACTCTTTATTGTTTTTGGGTTCCTGTTATGTAGATTTTTGTTTTCCATTGACTTTTTAGTCTGTAATCCTTTGATATTTAGCCTATACATTTCTTTTTGCATTAAGTGTGTTTCTTGTATACAGCACATCACTGAGTTTTGTTTCTTGAACCATTCTGCCAGTATGTTTCTTTCTCTTTGGGGGAATTAAGACCATTGATAAGCAGAGTAATTACTGGAAGATACTAACTTATTCCTGTCTTTGCATTATGCTCCTGTTCCTCCTTCCATTTCTTTCTTTCTTTCTTTTTTTCTTCTCCTTAACCCCTAACCCTACCTTATATATCAATTCAATTAGATTTTTTGGCATTGTTGGCTTCATTGTCTCTTGCTAGAACATTCTTGGGAATATTTTGAAATGCTCGTTTGGTGGTCATGAATTTCGTAAATTGCTCTTTGTCATGTGGTACCTCTGTTCATGAATGCTTTTGTTTGTGAACATATTGGTTCACAGACAGAAATTTCTGACAAATTTTTGTTTTTGTTTGCAAACTCAGCCTCAAGTGATAAACATGGCCACAGCCGTCATTCCCACACAAACACAAACGTGGCCATCTTTCTGTGATTGTGGAATAAATTAAGGTCTTGAATTGACGATATATATCAAAACTGATATATCAACGCAAAATATATCAGACTGAATTGAAAGTTGTTTTCTTTTAGGAGTTGAAACATTTCACTGCAAACTGGCTGGGCCTTTAAAATTATTTTGAGAAGCCAGATGCAAATCCAATGGATCTACCTTTATAAGTGACTTGTTGCTTTTCTCTAATAGCTTTTAAACTTCTGTCCTTATGTTGGCCTTCTGGGACCTTGGCTGGGATGTGTTGTGGAGAAGTTCTTTTTGGTCATGGCTATATGCCTCATATGTCTGTATGCTAAATCCTTTCTCTATATTTGCAAAGTTTTCTGTCCTTATTGCTCTAAAAATGTTTTATGCCATTTGTGCTGTCTTCTAATTTTTCACTAATTTGATTTAACCTTAGATTCATCTTGTTTGTGTCATCTACCAGCTATTGGATCCACTACCTTGTTAAGGTACCTCTGAGCATATAGTTGCAGACATCAACCCTGTCTTCTATATCTGACACTCTGTTCTTTCATTGGTCACTCCTGTTGCCCAGACATAAAGAGAATTTTTTTTTCCCTTGGATTTCTGATAATTATCTTTTCATGGACTCCAATTCTTTATTAAACTGGTCATTCATATTTTGTACTATTCTGTTCCTCTCAAATAGTTTTTCATTAGCATTTTTCTGAAAATTTTTTGTCTTGTCTATTAAGCCCATTGACTGTTTTATTATATAATCTGTGTGCTTGCCAAGTACCTTATTGATCTGCTTTCTCAAAATCTCCTCTTTTATTATTTCTAATAATTTAGCTGTGCCTTTTGATTCCCTAACCATTGTACCCTCATGGATCAGCATTGGGGGAACTGAAAGTATACGGAGGCATTTTGTCTTTCATGTTTCAAGTTGTGCACAGGTGTGTATGTGTGTACGTGTTGTGTGTGTGACAGAGACTTTGGAGCTCAATATATTGAAAAGACTTTATTCTTAGTATCGAGATCTCTGTAGTTAGTGTCTGATTTTCAGTGATGCACTCTGTGCATCGCTAATCACAAGCCTTTCCCTCTGTTCCAGAAGCCAGCTCCCTATGTTAGCTTGTGAAAGGAAGGGTGAGATGTAGTTGGGCCAGCACACAGGTCTATGAGAAGGGACCACAGTATTGCTAATGACAAAAAGACCATCAAGGCACTGCCCTGAAGAGAAAGCAATTAATAGCAACAACTATGCCACCTGGCAATAGCTAGAAAATCAGCAATAATAGTATCATTAAAGACAAACTGGATATTGGCATAAGAACCAATAATGTACTAACTTTAACATGGAAAAGAGATCTGCAATTATAGTTTAAACCCAAAGACACACCAAATACTGACATACAGTAAAAATGTATTAAATGCAATGACTACACTTCCACTAAGTATAGAAAAATATCAACAATAATAGTAGAAAGTTAAGTAAGTTTCTAAAGGTTAATAAAGCTTAATGGTTATACTAGTAAAGATAGAGGTGGTGAGAATGAGAAAATTAAAGAAGTAAAATTTGAAAAACAAAGAAAAAAAAGAAGACCAGGAAGAGAGAGAAGTGATATAAAGGATCCTATTAAGAAGTGAAAAGAAGGGCCGGGAGTTTGGCTCAGTGGCTTAAGCGCCTGTCTGACAGACGCGAGGTTGTGAGTTCAATCCCTGGTGCCGAAAAATAACAAAAAAGAAGTGAAAGGAAATTAATAGAATTAGATTAAGTAGCAGGGAGAAATGACAAAAAAATACAAAAGAGAAAAGAATAAAGAAAATTACAAACAAGAGAAAATTAAAAGAAAAAAATACTCAAACCGTTTATAAAAGAGAGAGAATGAAATGAGTCCAAAACAAACAATTCCATTGTGTTTTTGAATGATTCTTCTCTTTCCATGGTCTGCAGTCTTGGAATTAAGCAGGTATGAGCTATGGATAGTGAGGCACTGCTGAGACCTACTTTGTTTGACACTGACATCGTTTGCGCGTGGATGCTGGATCCTGTCCTGTCTTTCCTGTGGGCCATGAGTAGTCAATGGCGTCTACCTTAACACTATAATCACTGTGGTAGCTTTCACTTTCTAAGTCTCTCTGTGCACCCCAAGGTATGGTTTCCTCATTGTAGCTCTCCAGTTTATCAAGCAAATAAGTAAATAAATAATATGTCCCAGGCTATGGCGCACTGTCCAAGTCATGCTGAATCTTTGTTCACTGGGGACAAAGAAATGGGAAAAGCAAACAGAGCATTGATTTCTGCTTGACACAGGCAGTAGAATGGGGGTTCAAGAAAACTCTTGGACTTAATGTCAGATTTTCACACTCAACAACCTCTGGAACCTACACACTCTAACTCTGCCTAACTGCAAAGAGGGCCCACACATCCCTCCTGACTGAGCTTTAACTTCTCCGGAGATCTGTGTCCAGCCGACTTTCACTCTGCACCTATCTCTTGTGGCTGCCTCCCACCCATCCATGGTAAGGCAACAGAATACACCTATTCTACTATTGCTCTGTGATTCAGTCCCAAGTAGCTAATCCCTCCTCAAAACGGGCCCTGATTGAAGCCTCTTAGGCACTGCTGCTGCTGCACTGGCGTCTCTATTCCTCCCTAACTCCAGCCTGCCTTATAGAAAGAGTCACTTTCAGAGTAAAATGCCAGTGTATAGTACGCATGGGCTTCCCCTGGGGCAGGCACCGCTTGCCTTGTCTTCTCCCTCTCCCTGGAATTGCTGGCACTCTCTAGACCCACCCTGCATCTGTGGAGGTAAGTTCCTTTCCCCAGGATCAGGGTCGAGCTTCCCCGATTGCCTTGATCCTTTGTCTATGCTGCGCTCAGGGTCTCCAGCTTCTCTGCAGTTTCTAGTCTTCCTGTCAGCTCCCAGCCAATTCCCAGAAATTCACCTCTTTCCCCCTCTTCACCAAATTGTTGTCTCCCAGGTGTCTCAACTCCAGGTCCCAGAGAGAAGATACTTTGCTGCTGGTCTCTACTTAGCCATTTTGTGATACTTGAAGCCATTATACTGTATGGAGAGATACCATATTACTGTGATATACACATACCTATACTATGGCAGAAGAACGCATAATAGCTAAATCTTGGAAATGGTCTGTATGTCCATCAATAGATGAATGCATAAAGAAAATGGGGCACTTGTATATAATGGAGTACCACTCTGCCCAAGACGCATAAGCTTGAGTCATTAGTAGGAAAATAATTGCATCTTGAGACCATACTGTTAAGTGAAGTCAATCTGGCACTATCTTATATATCACATGATTTCTCTTATATGAGAAACCCAGTATATAAATAAAGTACAAAATAAAAGGTAGATAATAGAAAGCAGGTACGTAGATCTTTTTTTTAAATGGAGAGAGGACCATGAGATGGGAGGAAGGAAGGGGGAGGAAAGGGAAGGGAATTAAAAAGGAATTGAGATATTCTTTGTGCATGTACCAACCTCCCATGAGAAATATCATCATTATGTACTGCAGACATGTACAAATAAAAAACACAAATTGAAAAAAATAATAGAAGGTAAAGGTCTCTAGTGAGGATATTTTGAAAACTCAGACCAACTTCATCTTTCAGTTAAATCCTGTTTAATTATGTCTAACAAACCTGCTTTTGCAACTTTACCTTTGTATATAGATTTGGAGGTAATATTGCAATCCATGATTCCACTTACATATTATTGTATGTGGTGTAAATACTGTGTAAGGGTAAGAAACTGCTCAAAGAGCAAAAGTAACTGGGAAAGGGAAAAGGTAGAAAAAAGGAAGGAAAAAGGAAAAAGACATAAATCTGTATATACCTATATGGAAGATAACTAAAATGTCTATACTGCTGAATGTATTAGTTATTGAGAAAGATCGGTTAATGCTCATATGATTAGATCAATTTTACATGTCTATATCTGTTAATGTAAAAAACCGTGTTGAAGGTAACGATACGCAATATTGCAACCACCGTCAAGTTCCTATCATCTTGTTTTGTAAACCTATAATGTTACTGCTGTAGATTTACTGTTGTCGTTTGTTTGTCTCTTTTGCTTTTTGTCTTTCTTATATGTGTCTTTTTTCTCTTAAATAAAATAAATAAATAAAAATAAATAAATAAGGAAAGATATTGTATGTGGTGTACAGTTTGGAATCTTAGTGTTCTCTATGGTCATACTGAATGAACATTATGCTTGGCAACCTTCCTCTATCATGACTCAAAGTCATCTTTCCTCTTTTGTATTTTTATTTCCCAATAACTAAGTCTACCCACTCTTGCAAATTTCTCCTTTCTTAACTGGATATTCTTCCTCTCAAATATAAAGACTCAGCTTACAAGTTCTATTAAATGAAACAAACATTCACTTTCAGCCTAAAGGAAAATGATTCACTGCTCTTGATAAAGAACACATTATGGAAAGGCGACATGACTAGGAAACTTTCAAAGATGAACTCTGGAGTTGGTGGTAAGCATTTGCTTAGCATGTATGAGGATGTGGGCTCAATCCCCACAAACAACAAGCAAATAAAGAAGTAAATAAATAACAAATAAATTCACATTTCAGGTCTTTTCCCACACCCTATTGAAGGAGTACCAAAGAGGAAAAAACAATTTAACCTTGATTAGAGCTGGCAGTCTCCTGAAAACCAAAGATGATAGAGGTTCTATAGGTACATCATGGCCTTAGCATTGATCTTCTCTCATCTTCTCCTGTATCTTTTGCAAAAGATGAGCTAGATCAAATTTGATCAGAGCATGAATGACTGACCCTATCAGGAGCAATTTGGTGAGCCCATCTGGCAAAAAGCCAAAGTGGCCTAGAACCTCTGACACAATTTCAGTTCTCAGTGATTCTCTTGGAACAAAACTGGAAGAAATATTACCTTGGTTCCTTTTTCAAGTTCTCCTCCAGGCCCTTAAACCAAAATGAATGATCGCAACCCAACTCTTTGGGGAACATCTTAACAGTTCTTTGTTGTCCATTCAACTTTTTTAGGTGCAGATGACTACAAAAGTAATCATACTCAGATTAAGGAAATGAAGAATTGGGGACTGTACCTCCCTTAACAGCAACTGCATTTCCCCCAGCCTTCTCATCTTCTCCCTTTCATGCTTGGGGAAACTCATTTGTGAGTTTGGAAAGTGAAATGAAACCTAAGTGGCTCTAAAATGTTATCATGCTTTGATTTAGCCCAGAAAACTTTCTCTTTTGGTTAAATCCTGTTTAAATATCCATAGAAAGTCTACTTTTGCAAATAGAAACATTCACAGATCACTGCCTTAGCTCGCCTTGAAGTACCAATGTTAAAGAAGCGGCAAACATTTTAATTAATAAATTAAAACAGTCCTTCAGTGTTACTATCATTGCTGTATACATCTGCTTCAGTTACAAAGGAAAAGTAGCAACGATTACTTAGAAAACTAGGAAAAGTCTGAAAATGTGTAATGCATTTGGAAGCAAATGCAAGCCATTATAGTTTGTTCTGACTATGCAATTAAAATACATTAAAGATCAAATAAGATTTGGAAAAAAAAAAAGATCGGCTTTCCCTGAGATTATGCATAGGCTAGATAAATAAAAAACCCATACAAATCAAGCAAGAAAAGCCAAGGAACTATTTTAATTTTGCTATTAGCAATAATTACCTATGTGGTTTGAGGGGCTTCAGAATTACCTTCTAGAGTACTACTTCAGGACCTAAATATCTAGATTATTACTGACAAAAAATATGCTCATGGATTCCAAGTAGGGTCATTTTTACCTGGATATTTGAATAATATGTACTAACAAAAATCAGTGAATTACGTTACCAAAAATAAAACTAAAAGAGATACAAAGCCCAGTTACAATTTCTCTTAGATCTTATTTTAAAACTGCTTATTTACATGTCTCAGAGATCTTCCCAGTGTATCCAAATCTGTTGTAAATTTTAGAAATAATACTCTCATCAAAACCAATGTTAAATTTGCAGGAAAAAATTTATCATCCCAATGAAGGACTTACTATTAAATACAGAATTTCCCAAAACAACAGGATCATAGTAGCTACAGATACTTCTGCAATGAGAAGCTTTTTATAAAAGACCTTTAAAAATTATTTTTTGGTCTACAATGCTGACTCTTATAATTTGAAGAGAACATCCACAGTAATTAAGGCACAGAAGTATCTAATATTTCATAACGTTTTATTTCTTTGACAGATTTTCAAGAAGACTAGCTTCCCAGAATCACAGAGCTCTGATTCCACCTTGTTAGCTTAGGCTGGCATTAAGATACACTGCATCTTGCCAGTATGGCCTTGGAGAGCATCGAGTCCTCATCTTTAGGCTCCTCTTGTTCAGTATGTCAGTCCTACCCACACCTTGCTACAAGGAGCACAGACTTGGCTTCCTGACAAGGGTGGCGATGGAGCCTTGTTCACTCTTCACCCATGCCATGATACGACTGGCATTTCGACCTGCAGAGAAACCCTACTTTTCAGAGACAAGCAGAAGACTTGTGGAGGTATGGCTGACCATCTCTTCTTGCTGGCATAGAAGCACCATGCTTTACCTGTACACCACTGCTCTTTTGTTTTCTTAACTTTTTCATCGAGTTCCATATGGCGTCTTCTCAGAATCCTTGGTCCTGGACGCATAAAATTAGAGGGACTCTCCCTTGTGTTGTTTAGCTCAGAGTTCTTCATACTTTATGTGGAGAAGGGCTGTGGTTGAAATATCTGGGGAAAGTTGAAAGCAATGATGACTACAATGATAGGAAGAAAGCCATACTTTTCCTAAAACTCAAAATAGTTCTTTCTTCTGCCCAGTTAGGTTAAACACTGATTTATCTTCAAAGACTTAAGTGCTTTATCATGTGCAGGTAAACTGGGTTAGAAGACAAGGTATGCTCCTAGCCAAAGATTTAGCATCTATGGCTTCATCAATAGTAAGTAACTTTAAAGGAAGAGAATTTGAGTTGATCGTGCTGCAAACATACTGATCTCAGAATCCACAGCCCATCTTAGAAGTATTTTCCTCTCCTTGTTCAAACAGTTAAAATCATGAAGTGGTTTCTTTGTGGAAAAAAATAGCCCTCAAAAGAAAAGGAGTCATTAGCTCTAGCAGCACAAGTGAAAGAGAAAAAGAAAGACTCTTAAAAAGTTATGGATCTTTGAATATATAAAAAGTTTTATTGGGGCAATAATTTGTTATTGGGATGTTCATAACTTTGAATATTTACAAAGCCTTGAAATGTGCCTCTCTTGAATTTAAAGACTTCATTGTAAATCCAGGATTTTGTAATAATCATAATATTATACAACAAGCAAACTATTTATGAGACTGGAAATATAGGAAACCAAGCATAACCAATCAGTCACCAGATCAGCAAAGAGAACAAGTCACAAAAATAAATGCTTCTTGAGGAAGTAACATGAAAACAGAATACCAATTTGGTCTCCATTCTGCTTTGTCTCGATTTTCACTTCCCACAAGGTTTTGGAATATTGTATATTAACACTGGTGCAGAGAAAGAATTTTGAGTCCTTGGCATCAAAGATTACTCTTACACATTTTGACATATTTTAGGTACATCTATAGGACTTAAAACAGTTTCTAAGTAAAAGAAAAAGGCAGTTTGTAGTAATATGCAATCTGACTGGTTTCTTTTCTTTGCCTTGAGTGGTTACTGTGTTCCCTATCTTTATTATGTACTACCAAAAGAGCAACTGTCTTTAGATATGAGATGTGCATGGTTTTATGAAGCTCAATGGTAAGTCTCAGTTCTGAACGTTTCAGCAGACAATTATGACTGAAGATAAAGAATGGAGAAATTCTTTGGAGAATTGAGAACATTTCATTACTCTCTGGAGTGTAGCCATAGCCATGGCTGGCAAATATAAACCTTTTTGTGAGCGTCACCCATCTGGCCTTTATAGATGGGCACTAAACTTCCCATAAGCAGTGTCGTCCATCTGGTTTTTATGAATGTATGATGTACTTGCTTCAACTCAAATGATAACATCTGTCTCTAGAGATAAACCAAAGCTAATCTATAAAGATGTATCTTGATATCTCTATGAATCATAATGGATGACCTGGTTTGGAAGGATCGTTGGTGGCAGTGTTACCTTACCACTCCACCCCTACACTAACCATCCTTACTTACTCCAGTGTCTTCTCTAACCACCAGAAATGCTTCAGAAATATATATTATTTAGTGGCTCCATGAGTCAGTGTGTGTGTGTGTGTGTGTGTGTGTGTGTACGTTTATAAAGGAAATCTTTATTATTTTTCACCTATTCATTGACAGCTCAACTCCTGTAGTTAAATACAATTTTTAGAACATTGAAATAATGAAGAGGTTAATCATCTTCCAAAGTCTATGTTAAGTCTCACCAACGTCTCCCGGAAACAAACAATGTTGAAGAGCCTGCTTGCCCTGTGATACTGAGATTTCTTTCATCAACGTGTATGCCACATGTAGCTAAATCTTTTCCATTTGTATGCCTGCACACTTCAACAATTTATCAAAAAAATTCTCAATTCCAGAGCAAGAAGTGTCCTGTAATATTAAATGTCCAAGACAGTGAATAAAACAGAACAATTTAGAAATTATAATGTAAACAACAAGAATGAGTTCTTATCACTCCAGTATGTTAACTGCCGGACATTAGGACTCTCACTGGATATAATGTGTAGTGTTTGCTTTGGTAACTAAGCCAAAGGTTTGGCACTTAGGAGCTACTGCAGCGTTGTATAAGATTAACCATTTGTTAGGGCACCAAAGCAGATCCTTGTGCAGCCCTCTTGACTCAGTGCCAAACTCTGCCTTTCCTTCCACTCAGCCTCTGCTTAAAATAGACTTTATTCAATGATTTAGAATTTCCTCACATGAAAACACAGTGACCCCAGATACTCACATGGACCATTAGTAACAACAAATAGTGCATCCCCCTTACTATCGCAGTCCTTCTACCAGTGAGAGTGGCATTGAGTGCACTGATATGAATGGTTCATTGTGCTCCCTGATTCTGTCCTCATGGATAGAAAGGAACACAAGATGTGTGTTGCTTCCAAAAGCCTAATCTTGACTTCAGGAGATGACATATACAATTATCTTTTCCCTATTTTCTGGAGTTACTTATCTCTTCCCAGTTATTTGTTTCATTGAAAACAATGCCACTATCTAGCTTCTACACTATAGGAGTTCTCTCAGAGAGATTCTTATAATGAAAAAGATAAAGATAAAGATAAAGGATTTACATATTGAGATTATGTTTTGGACTGTCATTCCACCAAAGGCCAACTCTGTCTAACATATAGAAAGCCACAGGAGGAAGTACGCTGTCCTTCCAGTGTACTGTCCCTGTCATTGGTGAACTGTCCATGTGGAAAAGCTAATGGCTTGCCTTGGTGCCCTTCACAACCATGGGTGAGGTGAGCAGAAAGTCATCCCCCCCAAACATAATAGATACTTCCAAGTCTCTATTATGGTCCTTTAATTTACTTCCATGAGACAATAATATACATCATGCAAATTATATACACACAAGCATAAACACAAACATGCACACATGAGTCACAAAAATTATAATTTAAATAAGAATTCTCATCATATACAAAAGAAAATGTTTTTCCAGTACAGATCAAAGAATTCAAAAGGGTTCATGATACAATCTGCCACTGTCAAAGAGTCTACTGTTTCTCAATTATCCCATACATTTCTCTATCATTTTGGAAAATGAAATAAAATTTCAAAATGTCTAATTCTGTTGGTGAAATCACAGTGTCACAGAAAAGCGCGATAAAATTTTAAGTCTACATATGTATATATAAGACTATATATATATTTAAGACAGCTATAGCTATCACAAAGAGGAAATGGTTTTTTAACAGACACACATGCTAAATTAGCTGTAGAGAACCTTTAAACGTGGATTTAGGACCTAAATTCTAATATTAATTATTCATCTTATTTTATCATTTTAGTTATTTTGCCTCTCCACTTTGTAAAAATGGAAATAATTATTCACAATTTTTAATGCATATAGATTGACCAAGCAGTGTTGGATACTCAGAAATATTAGTACACCTCCCTATATATCTGGGGTTTTCTACCCTAAATACAATCACTATTAAAACTTCTGAAAGCAACAAATAAAAGCCAATCTCCACACTAAAACTTAAAAAGAAATTCATTTCAAAATTTAAAACTGAGAGGTGAAATTGTCCCTGATTTAATATTACTAATACAGTCATTAATTACTAGAGACAGGGGAGAAAGAAGCATTAAGTTACAGTTTGAGGAATTTCAACGGAAGTTTGCATCAGTTTGCATGTAATGAGCCTAAGAGAATAAAGAGATTCCTTTCTTAGTGTGTGGTTTCAGGAAGGTCTTAACTGGCCAGCTATGGAGAGCAAACAGACAACCCTCTCTGGAGAAAGGATCACCTCTATACTTTGAATACTTCGGTGTTAAATTCTGATAGGAATGCTAGGCTAAGCCTAAGCAAAATAATCATCTCATTTATTTAATTGCTAGGCTACCTTTTGCCAAATCAAGTAAATTTTTAGAAATTTAAAGAAAGCCTTTGAATGCATTGGCCCACCCAAAGTTTATTTTACTGGCCACATTCCGCACTTACTTTATTTTGAAAGAGGAAAGAATGATGCACTGGTCAGTTTCTTGGGAAGCAGGCCTGAGGACTGAAATTTGTGTGCACCAAGTTTGGTAAGAAGGGCTCTTGGCATCAGCCCCATGGGATCATAAAGGGAAGACTGGGCAGAGAGAGCAGGTGAGCACCTCAGGGTTGGAACAATCTCCTGGGAACCCTTGAAATCAGGATTATGAAAGCAGAGTTGTCAGAAGTCGAACAGAAGAGCCAAGCTTTATATTCGTCTTGTCAATCATTAGATTGTCTTTCCCCTGGGAATGAACAGTGACACGATTGTTGAGGAGACAGGAAATTCTGCTTTCCATTTTTGGTCTTGAATGCTCCCAGCATCTGGGAGAATGAAAACTCCCAGGAAGGCAAGATGAACATGGGGGCTATTGTCAGGCTTTTACTTGGCATCACCGCTGCTCTTAGTTCCTAAGAAGAGGAGCCAGCGTGCGGCTTCTGTCTCCCACATTCAATTAGAAGAAGTTTGGAGATGGAGGAAAGGATCACTAGGTGGGGTCTCTCACCCCGAGTCAAACTTGGACCAGGAGTTTACAGTCTTCTCCCAGAGGCTTCCTGTCCAGCTTCTTCCTTCTTCCTTCCCCATTGTGTGGTTGTCAGGTCCATTCGCACCTACCGCTTGGTGAAAATCATGGGGGAATTATTACCATAGGCAGTTGTCGTGAGTTTGCTATGTCCTTCCCTCAGGGTGGCTGGTATCTCCTGTAGTGAGCGGGTTCTGGACTGGTAAACTAGCACAGCTCCAGAAAAAAACTAGTTTCTTTTGATTTTATCCGCCTAGCACATTGATCATCTATTCTTGATTTTTTTTTTTTAATTGTGTGAATTGAGCAGTACATTTTCTGGCTTCCCAACTATCTTGTTCCTAGAAGTACAATGTCCTAAAAGAGAGCTCTTTGCATCTCATGGTCTCCCAGCGACCAGTCCAGTCTTGCTACTCATTACACTGTGTCTAACCAACCTCTGACATTCAAGCTACATCCATTGGATCCTATTGCTTGAGAATCTTCTCATCCCCCTTGCTATCAGGGAGCTATCTTCTGTAAGGGCAGCACCAACCTTCTATTCTGACCTATGGAGCCCAACCAGCTACAAATATCTGTGATATTGGTGTCTCTCTTGCCAAAGCATGCCCTTTGGGAACATCGCCTAAGTCTTCCCTTAGACAAATCATCAGGGGGCTTTTCCAGTCATACATAGTATATCTGCCTCCCTGAAATTTTAATCTCTCCCTTACTGAACATCCCTCTTTAATGTGGGTCATCGCGATCCTCAAACTTAAGCCATTCCCAACAGTATGAAAACACCAACTCTCAGAATCCTTTATCAGTGAAGAGTTCAACCATATGGACAAACTTTCCTCAGGCAAATTTTATTTTCTCCTTCTTTGGGCAACACACCAAAATACATTTTAGAACATCTAAGAGTAACCAAGAAACAGAGGATCCTGCACTATCAGAAAAATTCCCCCAAATTATTTAACTTTTTTGCAAAATAAATTAGAATTTCTAGTATTAAACAATGCTGTGAGAAAAGCATCTGGAATTCAAACAATCAAACAATAAATCTAACACTGCCTCAAATATTAGGTGAGCTGAAAGATATAACAGCTACACGCATATTTTCCTGTCATTTCAAAATCTTCAAATATTTTCTTCCCTTTCTTTCATTGAATAGGATAGGAGAGAAAAATCTGGTCGTGCAATAGTTTGCAGATGGAATAGTTAATAGTGCAACCACTTGGCCAACACCAGTCTGTTAATGCCTTGGAGGGCACACATTTTGACAGAATCTGCCTCAATAGGATGTAAAAGGGACGTGTGCAAAACACAGCTCTTTCTGGTGGAAAATAAGCACGTGCCTTTCTGAATTTCAGGCATACAAAAAGAGTCATAGTGATAGAGGCAAGCCTGCAAGGATACTGCCTGAGACAGCCGCTCGTAAATGCAATTATTTCTCAAATGCCATCCTGAAAATTTCAGCACTTTTTCCTTGATAAGTTGTCCCTACTGCTCCAAAACATAGACTATCAGCACTTCTCACTTTTCTTATTCGCTAGAATTAGAATGTGAATGCAGTAGCTGAAAAGTATCTCTTTAGAGGCAGTTTTCTAAAGGCCAACAACATCAAATCCAAGCCCTTTGGAGCATGCTGCTCCCCAGACAGTCTCTCTACGAGCAAAGCTTCTACACCTAGCACCTAAACCACTGGGATTGAATTGACCTCTAGTTACATATTTATTAATATGCATCCAAAGTAAATTAAATTTCATTTCTCTCTTGTGTCATGGAGACCCTCTTTCACTTATCTTTATCTTTGATACACGTAAACGCAGCTGGGGCTCAATGCCTACTGCATAGCCTTCAGAAAACTTGAAATATTAGACAATATATACTAATCCTCATTGCACATTTGTTTCTCTTATTACTATGCTTCATTTTTTTTGAGAGATTCAATGTATGTGCTTTAAAATTACTTACACTTAGATTATTTTAAAATGTTTTGTAACATTAGCCATTCAAAATCTTAAAGAGATATTTTGTTGTTCATTTCAGTACTTTATTAAGTAAACACACACACACACACACACACACACACGCACACAAAGTAGTTGACAAAACCAAATGATAAGGTATGGAGAAACTAGAGAATATATTACCCATCGACTGTTCCTGGGAATATAAAATGGCACAGCTCCTCTAGAAGTTTGCCAGTTTCCTTTAAAACTAAATACATATCCATTGTACAGCTCAGTTGTACTACTGAGCTCTTATCCTAGAGAAATATAAAAGTTATATTCACACAAAAACTGGTCGTTTTATTTGTTTTGTTGTTTTTTGTTTCTTTCTTTGTTTGTTTTGCAGCACCAGGGATTGAACTCACAACCTCGCACCTATCAGACAGGCACTTAGGTTACTGAGTCAAACTCCCGGCCCTGGTTTTTTGAGGCAGGGTCACACTGTGTGGCTCAGGCCGGCCTTGTGCTTGCGTTGTAACCCAAGCCGGCCTGGAACTCACAAGGCTCCTCCTACCTCAGCCTCCCGAGTGCTGGGATTAAAGGCGTGCACCAATGCGCCCAGCTGGTCATTTTATTTGTAATAGCCCAAATCTAGAATTAGCATCAACGTCAACACCTTGATTGTCACATTATAGTCTACTTTTTAAAAATGTTAGCACTGGGGGAATCGAACAAAGGGTACAAGGGCTGTCTGTATTATGTCTTACAACCACAAGTGAATCTGTATTTATTGCAAATTTCAATTAAAAATATTATCAAGAATTTTTTAAATTTTATTTTACTTATTTCATCAACAGAGGAACAATTCTCTGTCCAGTATGTTGGTAGCAGTAGATACCCAGTAAATCCAAGCTGAAATCACCCTAGCTGTTATGATATTTCCAATGCTTCGAGCTTGGCATATATTTGGCACTCAAGTCTAGACTGAATAAGAGAATGAAAGATGGAAGGAAGGAGAGAAGGAGAGAAGGAGAGAAGGAGAGAAAGAGGAAGGGAGGGAAGACAGATAACAAGAACAAATAAATTAAGTCTGTGGGAGACAGCTTAATTTTAGTGGGTGCATGAAAAAGAAGTGATGAAGCATACCTTTAGCTAGTTTTGAAAAATATCAACCATGCTGTTGTCCATAATGACTACAGCAATTTACCCACCACCGGTGCACAATGGCTCCCTTAGCTCCACATCCTGCCCAGCGCTTGTTATCTGCAGTCATTCTGCTAATAGCCATTCCCACTGGGGTGAGGCAATACCTCACTGCAGGTTTGATTTTTCACTTCCCTGGTGATTAGTGATGTTGAGCATTAAAAAAGATTACTCACCATGATCAAATGGGATCTGTCCCAGGGAGCAATGATGGTTCACCACACACAGGCCAATAGATATGATACACAGTATCAACAGAATGAAGCCCAAAAGCCATACGGTCGTCTCCATAGACTCATGGTAAAAACACTGAACAATTTAGGTATAGATGGAATATAAATAAGGCCATTTATAATAAACTAATGACTAACATTATATTAAATAGGAAAAAGTTACAGAGCAACCAAGAAGCAGAAAGATACAAAGGACATCAAAATAGGAAAAGACAAGTCAAAGCAAGGCATGGTGGCACATGCCTGAAATCTCAACACCTGGAAGGCTGAGGCAGAAAGATTGCAAGTTTAAGCCCAGCCAGGGTGACTTAGGGAGATCTTTTTATTTAAAAAAAATCAAATTGTCTTTTTTTTTTTCGCAAATGATATAATCTTATACACAAAAAAACCTCAAATTATCTACCAAAATATGCAAAAAACTATTAGTGTATTGGTTAGCATTCTCTAGAGGAAAGGAGTCAACAGGAAACACATCTAAATTTATGCATGGGAATTCATTAGATAGGTTTCCATATCACAGGCAGGAGAGGCCACAGTGGCCATCTGAGTGGTGAAAAACCAGAGGACCCAGTAGCAGCTGAAGCCAAGAAGATAGAAACTGCAGAGCAAGAGGAATTAAGGGTGGAGCACCAGCCTCAGGTCAAAGGTCTGGAAGCTCCCTGGAGAGCAGCTAGTATGAGCCTGCAATGGAAGCCTGAAGAAACAGGAGTCTGATGTCTGATATCCGTGGCAGCAGCAAAAGACACATCTGCTCAAGCAGAAAGGAACATTTTAAAACAGTGATAACTTCCTTTTATTTCCCTTTTGATGCTTATCGATTGGTGCAGCTACAGCTGGGGTGGACTTTCCCTCCATCAGATTGCTGGCCGACAGGGCCGTCATCACTGGGAATACCCACATGCACACCTACACATGTGCTTTGTTAACCTGTTCGACATTTTCCTAGCCAAGTTGACATTTCATGATCAGCAGTCGCAAGAACTAGTTAATGAATTCATCAAGGTTGAAATCAACCTACAAAATCAACACAAAAAAATATCAGTAGCATTGTTACATACCAAGTAGTTACCTGAAATAAAAATCAAGACAGCAATCCCAAAGAGGTGAAAGTTCTCTATAATGAATTAAAAAACACTTATGAAGGAAGTTGAAAAGAATACCAAAAAGCAGAAAGACATTCTACCAAGTTCATGAATCAGAAGAACCAAAATTATTAAAATATTTATACAGCTTAATGGAATCTACAAATAGAATGCAATGCCTATCAAAATATCAATGATATCTTTCAAAGAAGTGGAAAAACATCCATAAAATCAACAGGAAGACTCAGAAAAATCCCAAATAGCCTAACCAATCTTGAACCAAAAGAACAAAACGGAAGACCTTGCACTACCTGACTTCAAAATATACTAAAAAGCAGTAGTATTCAAAACAGAGTATTGGGAATAAAAGCAGACATATAGAACAATGTGATAGAGCTCTGAGCCCAGAGGTAAGCCCACGCATGTGCAGCTGATTGATTTTCAACAAAAGCACTAAGATCATGAATTGGTGAAAAGAGTCTTTTCAATGCATGGTGTTTGGGAAATTGATTATCCATCTGCACAAGAATAAAAATAGATATCTATCTGTCAACACAGAGAGCAAAATGAATATCATCTCAAAATGCAATGAAAAGTTACATGTAAGACCTGAAAGGATAAAACTACAGTTCTAGAAGAAAACATAGTGGGCAAATGTTTCAGAACACTAAAATGGGCAAGTCTTTTTTTTTTTAAATGAATCTCAAAATCACAGGAAATGAATGCAAAAAATAGACAAATGAAATTATTTCACACTAAAAAGCTTCTGCCCAACAAATGAAACAAGCAGCAGACAGAAGACACAACCTACAGAATAAAATATTTGCAAACTATACCTCTGACATGGTTTTGATATCCAGAATATGTAAGGAACTCCAAAAATGCAATAGTAGAAAACAACTCAATTTAAAAATGGGTGATAGATTTTAATAGATATTTCTCAAAAACATATAAATGGTCACCATATACGTGGAAAAAAATATTCAACATCAGAAATCAGCATTTTAAATCTCAGCTCAGTTCTGGAAATGTACCTATACAAACACATTGCTGTTTCCTTGCACACTTTTCAGATCACCCATAAGTCGGGATAATACCACCAACTTTGCTGGATCATTTAAGATTAAATAAAGCATTGAGTTTAAATAAGCAATGCAAGTATATTGCTCATGCTTTGCATTCAATAAGTAACAGAATGTGTTGTAGGAGTCAGAAAGCTAAAAGGAAGAAAAGAAGAAAAAGCAAATGTGCTTTCCACCACCCCCTCACCCTGGGAAGTAGATGAGACCCGAGAGATGAGGCTTCACTGGTAGAAGCACCAGCCAGGATGTGAAGGACCCTACAACTGCTAGATAGGGAATTCAAGGGCAAGTTGTACAGCAAGGATGGGAAAGTAATGGAAAAGGACGTTTTCAGAAGCTGGTTCTGTGCCTACTGGCTTCCACTGAAGGATAGAGAGGACCACTGCTACCCCAGGACTCTCAGTAGCAAGCTTCACAGCCTAGGAATTTAAATGAAGAGGAAAAGAGTTCTGAGATGTACGGTCAGGACACAGCAAGACTTCCGGTGTCAAAAGAAATACTTGTAGCTGGGGGAATGACCAAACAGAAAGGAGAGTCTTGAAGGGGTGGTAAACAGAAGAGGAAAGAAGGAGGGTAAGGCGGTCAGGGATATGTAAGACTTGATAGTAAGAAAAATGTGAATTTCACGTGTCTACAGCTCCATAAATTCTCATCTGCTCCAGATGCGTCTATGTCTGTGTGTAAATGTATAATTTACAAAATAGTCATCTCTGTTTTGGCTTTGCTAACTGTCTTAACATTTTCATAAAGTGGTTGCAGCTGTTGATGTTACAGCTCCGATTTTCCTACCCTCAATTAAAAGCAGGATGTTGGGGCTTAATTATACCACCGGGAGTTTTAATAGGGTATCACCAAAATTATCATGAGATCCCATTAGATTTGCCACAAAACTTTAAATATCTGTGATCACACCTCTCACAGTCTAGATTCTAGAATCACAGTCTTGGAAATTCTGGTTTTTACCATACAGTAAATTAGTAACATAATCATCACACTTCATTCCTTGAAAATGATTGGTATTTTCTCTCCAGGTGAAACTGCATTGCAAGTGAAATCTGGAGAGGAAAAAAAAAAAACATACTGCTGAAAAACTGACAGCAAGACTGAAACCATCCAAAATAATGCAGAGAAAATATGTTAATTAGCAGCTCACTAACTGTATCCACTGAAATGCTCCCAAAAACTGTATCATTTTTTTTTTCACAGACCATCAGTAGCCCTGTGGGTTACAGACTGCCAAAATAAGCTTAAGGAAGCTGTCAGTGGGCACACAATGATTATAATATCACACCTATAGGTATTAAATAATAATAATAATAGTATTAATAACAGTAGTAGTAGTAGTAGCAGCTATAGGATGATACAGAGCCAGAACAGGATTGGATTTCTCAAGAGGCAAATAAGAGCCAGCTGGGAAAAATGCCCATCTCTAGAGACAAAAGACAATAATGAAAAGGTTGTACTATTACTACACCAGCAGAAGCTTTGGGAGTCACACCATACATTGACGGCAGAAGAATCAGGTCATTTCAGGAAAGAGGCCTGAGATGAACCTCGGAGAACCAGAGTAGGAAATGGGTTTAATAACTGTGGACTGTGGCCCTGGTGGGTGTTTTGAGCTCTCTCAGTAATAAACTTAGGACTACCAGGTAGAACATCCTGTCCCAAGAAACCGACAATCCGTTACTGCACCTACAGCCCACGTGGCATGAAAACTGACACTGGTTTTCACCGTGAATCTGCTGCGAGTTTCCTTTAACTGAACTGGATTAGAGTGCTGATCCTAGAAAAAGAATCTAAGTATTCAAAAGACTTATATTTCTCTTCAAAGATTATCCTCAATTCACAGTCCACACCAGTTTATGCAGTCAGATCCATCAAATGTCTAGTTATCCATTAGACTCGTGGCTGTTATACCTTGGACTTTGTATGACACTAATTACATATCCCTGGCTTGACATGCACAATTTAGGGATGATTTTTCCTCTTTTTTTTTTCTTTCTGTCTCCTGCATATCTATAACTTCATTTAGACATTTCCTCATTTTTCATGTGTGAATTCATCTAGGTGTTTTACTTTGGTTTTTTCAGGCTCCTTTGGATAAATCTGGTGCAGATTTATCCACTGAAGAGTGCTAGCTTAATGAAATTTCTGATTCTGATTTGTCAGATATTATTATTCAGTGACAACTGTCATCGTCTTCTGCACTTTGTATGCAATTTCTTTCTGATGAATCAGGTACATTCATACACACCAGTGTGGAAACCCAGGTGTGTGGACATGGATACACACACACACACGCACATACATGCACACACACACACATTTAGGATTCCGTAAAGTCCGTGGAAGCAGAAAGAGTACTGATAACATTTGTGCACTTTGATTTGTCTATCATGTAGACGTTCACTTTTATACTTTTGATCCTGGGCTTGTACTTATGAAAAGCACCTTCTTAGCATTTTTCCAAGATCAGGGTCCTACAATTTTGCCCATAAACATGGGAAACTGTTTCCTTTTCCGAGGTCCAGTACTTCAGTTTTTCAATCAGGCTTAATATCCCAGAGACTCCTAGATTTGGGTACACTAGAGATCACTTACAGCTTTATCTTTACGTAACCTAATTGCTTTTATTTATATATTAGCATTGAAACTTCTTGGACTTCTTTGTCTGTGATATTGCCTAAATATTCAAAAGATGCAAATGACCATACTTTCTTTAGAGCAGGTATTCATGGGGCAACGATTTAGGAAAAGATATAGAAAAAAGGAGGCTGGAAAGACCAAAGAAAAACACCTAGCATTTTGCCAAGAACCAGACCCATGCTTCATGAGAACTGAAATACATTTACATTTGGCTTTTAATTTTTTCCATCAATTTGGACTGTGTTTTTGTGAAAATGAGATAATATATGTGAAAGTACCTAGTTGAATTCTTGGGACATGGCAGACGCCCAATAAATACAAGTTTTTACTACTATATTAAGCATCTTCTTGTCATAAGCAGAGTTTACTCAGTTGATAAAAAAGTTAAAACTTAGTTGAGCCAATTAGAATAAAACATTTCAAGCTGAGAACACACACTTAATGTTACCATAAAAATTCTAAGCCTTATCATCATCCAAGAATATCATGGTCTTTGAATTCAATTCTGTAAAGCCTAAGAATTTCCCATTTCTCACCACTAAATCTCCCTAAGCTATCAATCCAAATAGAACCAGACAAATTTTCAAACCCTTCCATTTTTATTTGTTTCAGGTTACCATTATCTCAAATTAATAATTGTTAAACTCATCCCATTTACGATTTCTCCTGGTCCATTCATACTTATAAGGGAATTTTAATAAAACAGAGGTGTCTAAAGTAAAATTCCATTTTGGAAAATCTGTGCAACACTTGTTCTTTCTATTCCATGTTATTTCCATTCATCGTCTGCCGACACGTAGGGTACAGCCATGTGTTACCTGTTTCATCATTGCTCTATCGTTCATCTTTGAGGACGTTACATAAGCAACTCTTTGGGAGACTGACATGCAACAGGTTAATGCCAAGTGAAATCAGTGGAACCCAGCCTGTAACAGGAGAAGTTAATCACTCACTCCTTCATAAATTGTGCCAGCAGTTTAACACTTAAAACACCCTTTAATGCTGTAATTCACATACAAATATACACTCTCAAATGTGGATAGCACTCAATTCACAGATTGTCTGGCGCACTAAAGGATAATCCAGTGTGGCCTATAAATTTGATGCTTTGCAAGTATTAAATAAATGGGTGAGTGAAATAATACAAGGAAATCACTGTAAACATTAAAGCAAAGTATATGCATACTGTTAATGTTTTCCATAGTTGCTTTTAAGCCTTAATAATTTCTAGGTAGATTTTTCCATCCCAAAGTCTCCTGTAAAACAAAAAGATGGTAGCTAACAACTTTTTTCACATTATAAAGAGACAGTATTCATTCTTCACACAGCAGTGAGAAGCAAATGTCTTCATCTAACAAAAAGTGCTTCACATTACCAGTACCATCATCTCTCTGAATAGCCCTGCCTGCTATTCAGCACTGTCTCTTGAACAGCACTAATATTTTATTTATTATATCTCATGTATGTTTATATTACTTCTCCTATTATGTTACATTACTTCTTATAGTGTTATATTACTTCTTATACTGTTTTTCATACTATTAAATCAAATCTCCATTCTATGTAATTCTCATACAGGTTTTAAAGTTATTCTTTGTAGGTTTGTCTCTAGGTATAATTGTATATTTGATTCAAGAATTCAAACAAAATATTAAATACATGTAAATTTTACACAGAGCTACATTACCAATTCATCATTTTTTAAATGTTTTCAGGAAGTCATTTTTCATTTCCATTCATTCATTCTGGTTTTGGACAAACTGATTTTATGGGACCAACTATGTAGAGACTTACTCATATAGGAAGAATTAACCATCCGAATTACTGTGGAAAGAAAAATAAAAGCAATATTTTTAAAAAACTTACAAATATGCAGACAAAAACCTGTGGGCAGTATGATGACTCTCTCTATATATACACTGTAGTGCATCAAATAAAATATTAATATGTAGATCAAATAAATTGAGACACCAATATCATATACTATTTGTTCAAATAAACTATATCTGCGATGAAGAAAGCAAATTCCCAGATCTCAAGCTAAGCCCCCTGCCTCATCTGTTAGAGCAGGATGCATCGTTTCTAGGCACCCCCTGGAACATTTAGGCCAAGAGGCCAATCTGCCTTCTTCACAGCGATCAACAGCTAGTGATTATCTGCACTGAACAAGAATCCAATCATGCCACAAGCTGTCATAGTTGGTACTAATTAACAGCTTTGGTAGCTATAGTAAGTTCAGAAATTGGATATTCTGGCCAAGGATTGTTCCATTGGTGGGAAGTACCTTTCCCACCCCTACCCATTCTGGTAAGGAAGCTATGATATCTAGAAAATTGGTCACTGTGAAATCTCTACAAGGCTCCAATCATTTTACAAGACAATGACTAATTTAAGTACATGAGAGAAGGAAAAGTGAGGTGGTTGCTCCTAATATTCAAAGTATGACTCAAGGAAATATTATCCAAGAATAATTGAAGGCTTAGTTTAATCAAAAGCAGATTAAACATGTCACCGGCAGCACAACTCCAATATCCAATTATTAACAGGCAGTGCAGGCAATAATAATAATGTACCTTGATGTTTACAGTAGGGGCATGCCCTGCAGGTGAATCAATGAGAAAAGATGAAAGCCCCTGTATAAATTAGAAGTGCTAACATTTTCATGAATAATAAATAATTGAGTCCTATGGCTCTATAGAGAAAACAATTTACCTGAAAAATTTTTATCTCTTATTACAATTTATAACTCTTCTTGACATTTTGTCCTGATAGTCAAAATCATGTCAGAGCAAATGAACTATTATAAGAAAAGTTGTATTAATTTTACCCGTTGATATAAGCAAAACATACTGCATTTGATTTTTATGAATTTGTTTTTCATAAATACATAATGAACTCTATTTTTCTTCCTCCATGAAAGGAGAGGGGATTTTGAATACATAAGACATAGCTGCAAGGATGTCAATCTCTTTCTGTTTATATCTGTTCAGTCAACACATTTGAAATGTTCTGAAGCTGTTTTCTTTTTAATTTTTATTTTTCCATGTAACAAAGTCTGCCACTGATACACAGTTGACAAGATCCATAACTGACCAACCTTTTGTACTGCAGGTCTTCAACCTTGACTCAGGAAGAAATAAAAGGTTTGTGGTTCATGTCATATTTGAGAAATCCCTGTAGAAACATGGTATTTAACTGTACTATCCTTTTGTGACCTTGCAAGCACACTGGTCTCACCAAACAGGAAATGGAGAATACAAATACTTACATCATTTTAGACATTTTTTGTGTGTGTGGTTAAGTGGTATGAAAGCAGAAATGGTGCCTAAATTTATTTTCTCAAATTAAGAAATGCTTATGATGATCCTGAGGGGTGTTTTGGAACCGAGGCCAGGGGGTGGTACTTTTATGAAGTCTTTCTCTAACTAAGCATTCCATCAAACCTAGAAATCCTACACTCTATCAAAACAATAAAAGTTGTTTCTGGTAGCAAATATTTTTCAGGATGAAATATGATAGATTTCATATTGGGTCATTTTGTGGAGATATTTCAAAAAATAAGAAAAGAGGTGGCAAACACCAAACTGGTGGTCAAATGCTGCAATCATAATAGCCTTATTTTTTTAATAGCCTTATTTTGCTTGTTGTTCAATACAATTTACCAAAATTCTATGAGAAAAGATTCATTTGCTCTTATGGTTTAGACAAATGTAACTAAAGCCACGTGTTGCAGGCTTGGCTGCCAACTCACCACGATGATGCCATCAAGAGTTGTGGGGATTTTCGGAGGTAGATATAGAGGCAGTAAGTTAAGTCACTGAGGGTGTATGATTGAAGAGGACATTGAGAACCAAGTTCCTTTCTGTCCCTTTCTTTCACTTTCTGGCTCCTGTGGAAGGAGCAGACTCCTCCTCCACACAGTCCTGCCATCACATGTTGCCTCAACACAAGCCCTGAAACAATGGGGGCCAACAGACCATGAACTGAGACTGGCAACACTGTGAGTCAAAGTAAAGCTCTTTCCTTTCTAAGTTGGTTATCTCAGGGATTTTGTTACAGTAACAGAAATCCAACTGGCACAGTGGTCAAAGTAGAATGTCTGTGAATTCAATATAATACAAAGACTGAAACCAGCCAACCCAACCTCTTCACTGAAGTTCATTTAGGGAAGAGTTGCATTTTTTTCTTTTTGATAGATGTAGAACAGGCAGTCTTCTAGACAACACTTTGAAGGCTGAAACAGGAGTGCACAAAGGGTCTTAATGAGTTCATCTTAGAGAAAGAGATGATCAACTAGATGACCAATTACTAGTCAATGGAATGAGCGTAAGTAATCAGATAATATTTACTACCACTAGAATTTGTATTAAAATGTCTAGTATGGTACCCATAGAAATTGTTCAATAAAATGTATTTATTAATATAAATTTAATTTGAAATAGAGCACAGCAGAAAGATCACTTGGCCTTAAGTATTTTAAAGAGATTTTCTTTCAGTATTCTTTATGTTCTCACATAATCACTGGTATACATATATTTATGCTGCATAAAGTACTTTTTAGTCATCTTCATATCTACTAAATCCAATGCAACATGTATTCCCTAATATATACTGGGCACTTAGAAAGCATGGAACTATTCATGCAAGGCACATCATCACTTGAAGCTGTGAGCCTCACAGACAGCATAAGCCAGAAGCTTAAGAAAGAATGAACAGAGATATCCTTCAGTCCATCTCATCACTGGGCTCACATAGAACCATACAATCTCTATTAAATGTGGATAGCACCCAATGCGCAGACTGTTTGGAAAATGAGAAGGTAAGGCAAAGTGGCCTACATTTGTGGTAAGATAAAAATATGATGAATGATTACAAGTAAAAGTATTTGCTACAGTGATGAATGCACTGCATTAATCTCCCTCAAAATACTCCCTGTCCTATCTGACATACTTACTATATCATTCTTGCCACTTTCTGAAGAAGTCCTTGAAGTCTGCTTCATGAATACTGTTAGTTCTGCTGCCATGGCTGCCTGCCAGTCCTGGACTGATTTAAAATGTTCATCTCTTATGGTCATTTTGACATTGCGAAAAAAAAAAAAAAACCAACAATCGCACAGTACCAGAGTTAGTTGATAAGTCAGATGAGGACACACCGTAACTTTTTTATTTGATAGAAATTGTAATACATGTTTGATCAATGTAATATGAATCAAAGATATGGGGGCCAGGGAGATAGCTCAGCAGCACAGCACCTACCTGGCAAGTGTGAGGTCCTGAGTTCAATTCCCAGAAGAAGAAGAAGAAGAAGAAGAAGAAGAAGAAGAAGAAGAAGAAGAGGAAGGGGAAGAATAAGAGGGAGAATGGTAAGTGGGGAGGGGAGAGAGAGGGGAGGAACAAGAACAAGAAAAAGATTTGGGGAGTGTTTAAATAAAAAAATTACAGTAAAAGCTTGTCATTAATCCACTTCAAAATATTCAGAACACTCCCCCTTGCTTTAAATACACGTATCCCATCATTCTTGCTAAGGTGTGTCTTACCGCGTAAGGGTTTTTTAATTTAAAAACTCCCTGTAATTTTTGATCATCCTATATGCTTGGCATTCTGTAAGTCTTGAAAGAGGAAGTAAATAAACAAATGAAATAATATATGGAAATTACTGTTAAATTGAAAGTAATGTGCACACAAATGGTTAGTGTTTTGAATAGTTGCTCTTAAGGCCTAATAATTTCTAGATACTTTCTTTTCATTCCCAAATTTATTTCTTAAGGTTGTTTAATTACCTCTCTACACTCTAGAGAGACAACATTCATTCTTTTTTTTTTTTTTTTTTTTTTTTTTTTTTTTTTTTTTTTTTTTTTTTTTTTTTTTTTTTTTTTTTTTTTTTTTTTTTTTTTTTTTTTTTTTTTTTTT
>RJWM01018223.1:0-41169 GCA_004363535.1 Dasyprocta punctata | reverse complement strand
TATATATATATATATATATATATTTTTTTTTTTTTTTTTTTTTTTTTTTTTTTTTTTTTTTTTTTTTTTTTTTTTTTTTTTTTTTTTGCGGCACCGGGATTGAACTCACAACCTCACGCCTGCCAGGGCAGGCGCTTAAGCCACTGAGCCAAACTCCCAGCCCTGGTTTTTTGAGGCAGGGTTGCACTGTGTAGCTCAGGCCAGCCTTGTGCTCGTGTTGTAGCCCAAGCTGGCCTCGAACTCACAACGCTCCTCCTACCTCAGCCTCCCCGAGTGCTGGGATTAAAGGCGTGTGCCACCACGCCCGGCTCTTATAATTTTTTTTTTAATAACATCAAGTTTTGAAGTATTTCTTGTTTGTCTTGAAGGTGTCAACTTGACATCTTTTGAGTAGAGATCTTTAACATCAATCAGGCAATTCAGAAGTTGGGCTGACAATGGTTTGAGGCTTATAGTATCTGTTAAATAGGATGTCACTTTGTGTCTTGTGGTAACGGGTTGAACCCTGGGCCTTGCATATGCTGGGCATGTGATCTACCACTGAGCTATACTCCTAGCCCTTTTCATTCAATATAGAAAAAATGATTAAATTTACGTTTAATATGTGTGTTTTTCTGGAATTGAATCCAAAACCTCATATTAAACAGTTGCACTAGCCAGGGATTTAGCTCAGCAACATAAGCACCTGCTTGGCAAATCACGAGGTTGTGAGTTCGATCCCTGGTACCAAAAAAAAAAAAAAAACACTTGCTCTGACACTAGATTACACCTGCATCCCTACATTTGAGTTTTCTGTTTGTTTTTAAAACAGGGTCTCACTGGGCATGGTAGCACACGCCTTTAATCCCAGCACTCGGGAGGCTGAGGTAAGAGGAGCGTTGAGAGTTCAAGGCCGGCTTGGGCTATAACGCAAGCGCAAGGCCGGCCTGAGCTACACAGTGTGACCCTGCCTCAAAAAACCAGGACTGGGAGTTTGGCTCGGTGACTTCAGCACCTGTCTGACAGGCGCCAGGTTGTCAGTTCAATCTGCAGTGCCGCCAAAATAACAATTAAAAAATAATAGTGATAAATAAAACAGGGTCTCAAGCCAGGCGTGGTGGTGCACACCTTTAATCCCAGCACTCAGGAGGCTGAGGTAGGAGGAGCGTTGTGAGTTCGAGGCCAGCTTGGGCTACAATGCGAGCGCAAGGCCAGTCTGAGCTACATAATGCGATCCTACCTCAAAAAACTAGGGCCGGGAGTTTGGCTCAGTGGCTTAAGAGCCTATCTGGCAGGTGTAAGGTTGTGAGTTCGATCCCCGGTGCCACGAAAAAAAAAAAAAAAACTGGGTCTCAAGCTGAGCATGGCAGTACATGCCTTTAATCCCATCACTCAGGAGGCTGAGGCAGGAGAATTGTTGTGAGTTCGAGACCAGCCTGGGCTACAAAATGAGTTTAAGGCCAACCTGAACTGCATAGTGAAACCCTATCTCAAAAAATAGGGCTGGGAATTTAGCTCAGTGGCGGAAGCGCCTGCCTGGCATGTGCGAGGTTATGAGTTCAATCCCCGCTACCAAAATAAATTAAATAAATAAATAAATAAAATGGTTTCACAGTGTAACCCAGGCTGACCTCAAACTCCTGCCTCAGCCTCCTGAGTGCTAGGATTACAGGCTTAGGCCACCCCACCCAGTTTACATTTAAATTTTTTCTCTTTCCTATCTTAATTTTTTTATACTGTACAGTATTCCATAATCCCTAAGGACATTTGTCTTTGACCCAGGACAGATTTGCTGCAGACAGTTTTATCTTTCACTGTGGGCTATACGTAGGTATCATAATGTGTTCCTTGGCGCCTGATTTCATAGACCAGAATTATGACCTCAGCAAATGTTGTGACTTTGGCAGTTGCATGGTTTCTAAGTCCTTCTTAAACTAAATCATACCAAGTCAGATAATCTTTCCGTCATTTTTCTAGATACATTTTCACTCTGAGCTCCACAAAGCCTATTAGCCCAAGCATGGTGGCACACACCTGTTATCCCAACACCAGGGAGGCTGAGGCAGGAGGATCACTTTGAGTTCAAGGCCAACCCGGAATACATAGGAAGACCCTGTCACAAAAATGAACAAAAAAGCCAATGAAATAGTGTGCAGGCTGGATTGATGCCCTAAGACCAACATAAGTGGTGCACCAGAGGCTCCTCCACGGTGTAGCTGGCTGGGAGCCTGGCCGCCTGGGTGCTTCTGTTCTCTGGGCACTGTGGGCTCCATCCGAAGATGAGGGGTGTGGCCCGTGCTGCATAATGAGTCAGTCACAGAGCTGGGACGGTGGCTACCCTAACAGGATTACTACAGAGCTCACACTCCTCTGCCTTGTGGCCTTTCTGGGACAAAAATGAGAGGAAGCATCAAAAAGAAAAAGGGAAAGGGAAAAGGTAAGGAAAACAAGCTGACATTTTGTAAGGGACTGGAAAAAAGATCTGAAGATGTCATGAAATTTTCGGTAGTGAAACAAGCTGTGGAAAGAATAAATTTAGTTTCAAAAATTGAAAACCTAGTGACTCACACCTGTAATCCCAGCACTTGGGAGGCTGAGGCAAGAGGGTGAGATGGAGGCCAGCCTGGGCTGCATCGTGAGTTCAAGACCCACCTGCACTGCATAGTGAGATCCTGTCTCAAAAAACAAACAAAAAAAAGATGCACAGGTTGTTGGTGTTATGTGATTGAATGCTTTCCTCATTACATACTTCATCAGTTACCCCTTAAACGCTGCACGCTGAGGCTTTCCTGTTCAGACCTGGAGTGGTCCCCTTTCCACTCGTCCCCCCAGACAGAGCCAATGGCTCTGCGCTCCCTGCAGGATCTGCCGCGCCCTCCTGGCAAGAGGTAGATCTTCCCATGACGCTGGAAGCCAAGGAAGGCTCATGGTCTCATGGTCTGTCTCCAGCCTGACCCTTACTGCCCCAGGACTCCTTGTGGGGACACCAGCCCTCCTAGGAGTCGTGGACTGCAGAACAAGAGGATGAGCTCTGGGTGAGAGACGGAGAAAACTTTGTTTTGTTCCCTTGGGTTTTTCGGGGGACACCAGCACTCTGGAGGCTGGGGCTGTCGCTCAGTGCAAGAGCCTCTGTGGAGCACACACGAGGCCTAGGGTTCCAGCCCCCACACCGAAGGGAGACACATCTGTCCTGCAGCCAGAACTTGTTGATTTCCATGGCCCAAGACAAAGCCCAGCACACTTCACGCAGGCTCGAAATCACCTCAGGACCTCATTGACAGGCAGATGGGGCAAGGCCTGGGAGTCTGCGCTGCTGCCACCACTGCCTGCAGCCACGCTCTGAGCAGCAAGAGCTGGAGCTCAGAGGGGTACCTCCTCTGACACCCTGGCCCCAGCACGTGACCAGTGACCGTGGAAGCGTGGCTGGTCCAGACAGAGGTGTGCTCTAAGTACAGACCCCACCTCCCAGACTGTTTTTAAATGGAGAATTGAACCAGTGCCTTTACACTGAGCTTTTCATTTTAAGACAAGGTTGCTAAGTTGCCCAGGGTAGGCTTGAACTTGGGATCTTCCTGCCTCAGCCTCCCAGAGTGCTGGGATAACAAATGTGTACTACCATGCCCAGCACCCCCAGAGTCTGAAGACAGCATATGAAAAAAGAACATGACATCTCAGTTTTTAACATTATATGTTGAAACAATATTTTTTAAATCTTAAGTTAAATATATTAATCAGTTTACTATTTTTAATGCAACTGATGCAAAACCTAGAACTTCACGTGGCCAGCCAACAGCACATTTCTCGATCAGCACACTGACCTAGAATGCTGACACAATACAGGTGACATTTGTGGTCTTTTCTTCAGCTGACCATGTCACCGTCACTTGCTAGCTCACATCAGTAACTCATGTGATTCTTTTCTCCGGATGATCCTGTCCTGCCCCTCACTCCAACCAAGCAGTCAGACAGGACACAGGCTGCACCCTTGCTCAAGCCGTTACTTCTGGCCAGCTGTGCTGGCACACAGCTGTCATCCCAGAACTTGGGAGGCTGAGGCAGGAGGATTGCTGCCAGTGTGAGGGCAATCTGGGCTATATAATCAGAGGCCAACCTGGACCATACAGCAAGACCTTGTCTCAATGCCCCCCCGCCCCCCCACACACACACACAAAAAAAAAAACAGCGAAGGTGAATTTTAGATAAATACACCCAGAAGGGATACACTTTATCTTTCTTAAAGACACGAGGTATTACCATCCCTGCCTCTCCCCCTAGCTTCAGGGCTGTTGACAACACAATGTCATTGCCTACATCTAGGTTTTGCCTTGTTTTGGGGTTTTTTTGTTTGTTTTCTACTAGGGATTAGACCCAAGGTGGTCTTCCTGAGCTGCATGCCCAGCCAGGTTTGTTTGTGAGATCAGGCTGGGCTCAAACTCTGAATCCTCCTGCCTCAGCCTACCAGAATGTTGAACTGACAGGTATGTGCTGCCTCCTGGTCTAGTAGTAACCTGGGATTGCCCCAGTCACAAAGCCTTGTTGCAGCGTCGGAGGGGCCAGGCCCACAGCTTGGCCTGAGTTGACAGTGGAGGTGCCGGTCCCTGGTGACAGCCCCACCCCGGGCTGCAGTGTTGTGTCTGTGGATGTTGCGATTGCTCCTTATGGCCCAGGCTTCTTACCTGACTCAGATGTGGATAGATGAACACTGCTGTTTGTAAAGCCCACAGACGCATCGTCGCTGAACCTGACCCCGTGGGAAAGGACTCAGACCATGAGAGGGGCTTTAATCTGAACCCCAGCAGCTACTGGGTGCAGAGCCTTGATCAGAGGAAGGGGAGTGCTGGCAGGAAGCCAGGCCAGGGAGCCAGCCCTAAATTAAAGCCCATCATCCGGGAGGAAGTAGGGCAGAGCTGTCCTGATGGCCGGTTTCCCTGTATTCACACTTCTTTTCAGCATTTCCCTTTTTCTCTTTTTTACTGTCACAAGGGGCTACAATTCAAGCTGCTTTTATTGTTCCCTGAAGACTTTAGGTTGCTCTGTGGGCATCACAGGAACCGAAATTCAACCCGTATTCTTCTTTGGGCTTCAGGGATGTGGAGCCACGGGTGCGTTCGTCATTTTTAGCAGTCCCTGGACTGGGGCCAGCACTCCGGGAGGCATTAGAAACGTCTAGAATCGTCTGAATGGCCGCTGGAATTAGCTGTTTGACAAAGCAGCCAGTCACCGAACTCTGGGGACCTTCTTGAACTTCAGCGGAGTGGGACATCTTCCAGGGTGTCTGCCAGCTCCGAATCGGGGCAGGAGGTGAGATCTGAAACAGCGGGGCTGCCCCAAGGCGGCCGATGACAGCGCCCTCTGTCCTTTGTCTGGGGCTCGCCTGCCTCAGACTTGCTCCCTCTGTTTGTCCCTGCGCTGTGTCCTAGTGCCGCCCGGGCTGGTCACATTCACCACCTAGCGGAAGAGGAACCCTAGGAGGGGCCTTGGCACGGGTTGGGGACCGGGAGCGGTGTGACACAAAGGAGCTGTGTTCTGCCAGCAGAAAGCAGACGGAGGAAGGGGGACATTGGCTCGATCACGTGTATCAGTTCCCTGAAGAGACTGCAGAGAAAGTGGCCGGGTTTATTATTTATCCTTCCTTGAGGCCACCGCTGAGATATTTCACACACATTAGTCAAAACCAGTTTTAAAGCCCCATCTGCACTGCTCCTGTGTTTTGGCGCCAGTCCCTCACAGCTGCCAAGCCCGACCAGCTGTCTCGTCACCCACCCAGTGGGACCTCGGAACCCAGGGAATGTCACAGAAGAGGGCATGGGCTTGGACCATAAGGTCGGTCATAGAACCGAAAGCCAGCAGCCACGTACAGCTTGGAAAGCGCGTCGGAAACCAGGCGTGGCGGGCAACCCTGTGATCCCAGCACTTTGGGAGGCTGAGGCAGGGGCATCACAAGTTGGAGCCCAACTTGGGCTACTTAGCAAGAGCCTGTCTCAAAAATTGTTTAAAAATGCCTTTCTCATCGCAATAGCAGAGTAGAGATGAGGGATCCGGTGGCATCGGTCTATAAAAATGACCAGTGGCATCTTGGTATCAGCTGGCCTGACATCTCAGCCCGAAGCTTGCATTGAAAGGAACAAGAAGTACACTAAGTTGGCATACGTCTTCAATAAGCAGCCCCTGACCTGGGCCTCGGGTGGGCAGTGACAGTGGGCAGTGGGCAAGGGGCGAGCTGAGAGCACACCCAGACAGTGACCTGCTGGACACTGTCACCTTAGAAGCTGACGCCTACCTGGGGCGAGGCCAGCAGCCATAAACAGAACCCATCGGCTTCCCAGTGCTGTGGCAGCTGCCAGGGCCCCGAGTCCAGTGCCTGCGTGTTTCTCAGGAAGACTCGAGCAGCGGGGGACGGGACCTTGTGGTTCCCAGTCCTCTTGCTGACAGATTACACAGAAGCTCAATCCCGAGCCTCAGTGGTACAGCAAGGACATTTCCAATACCGAGGCTTGAATAGAGGGCCTCATTTACCAGCCAGGAGCTCCACCACCGAGCCACGTCCCCAGCCGTTTTGGTTTTTTATCCTGACACTGGTCTTGCTGAGTTGCTGGGATGACAGGTGTGCATCACCACACCCGGCCCTGCCCTGCTCTTTTAAGCGTATATGGGATGGGTGGAGAATGGCTGGTCGGCCCATTTTCCAAGTCAAGAAAGCAGGGGCAAGTGGCGCATGCCTTTAATCCCAGCACTCAAGGGGCTGGAGCAGGAGGATCCTTGTGAGTTCGAGACCAGCCTGAACTGCATAGTGAGACCCTGTCTCAAAAAATAGGGCCAGGGATTTAGTTCAGTGGCCTAAACACCTGCCTGGCAGGTGTGAGGTTGCGAGTTTGAGCCCCTGTACCAAAAAAAAGCAGGGACAGATGGTGGCTCACGCCATTCACAGTGAGACCTTTCAAATCTTCCTGCCTTTGGCCTGGGAGAGTGCGAAGGCCCATGGGCGCTACCACATTCTCCCGGCCATTAGTCCTCAGCCCATTCACTTGCCAATTAAATCATTGCACCCAGATGCTATGCCTCTGATCGCTGATTAAACCTTTGGTCAAAAGCACTCAGCCAGACATGGTGGCACACACCTTTAATCCCAGCACTCTGGAGGCTGAGGTAGGAGTGTTGTGAGTTCGAGGCCGGCTTGGGCTACAGTGTGAGCAAGGTCAGCCTGAGCTACATAGTGCGACCCTGCCTCAAAAAACTAGGCAGTGGTTTAAGTGCCTGTCTGGCAGGTGCAAGGTTGTGAGTTCAATCCCTGGTGCCGCAAAAAAAAAAGCGTTTTCACAACCCTGGCTCAGTGGTCTAATGTGTGCTTAATGTGCACAAGGGCTTGGGTTCGATCCCTGAGAGCACCCCCGCCCGCTCTGAGCAGCGTGGAGTCGGAGTCCAGCTCGCTTCCTTCGCGCAGCCCTCTCCGCATCTCACTGGGCGCCCAGAACCTCTCGGGCGCCTCGATGCAAGCGGTGACCCGGCGACCCAGCGACCCAGCCCAGGACGACCAGCTGGATTACATTACTGGCAGCACGTCCGGGGGAACAGGTGTTCCATTCAGATCCCTGAAACTGGAAACATTCGAAGACAACAGTGATGACACTGATTGATAGGAAAGTTTACTGTGTCAGACACTTAGAGCTCAGCTGCGAAACAGCCTCTCACAGCGCCGTCTTCACCTCCTGATTTCAGACGTGGAAATACTGTCCCTGACTCAGACCCCAATTCTTGCTTGGTGTACTATTCCATGTTTTTTTATTAAATTACAGCCCCATTTGGATTTCACACTCAAAACCTCTCCTTCCCAAGAGGAAACAGCACCTCGGGTGCTTTGAGATATTTTTGGTCTGTTAGCCGGAAGTATTTATAGGCTGCCAGGGCCTGGACCGGTGAGAATGTGGGGGTGGGGAAGGCCAGAGCATGTCTGGCTAAATACAGGAAGACAGGTATTACTCATGTGATTTGATTTGATTTGATTTTGAGACAGGGTCTCACTATATATATAGTTCAGGCTGACCTTGACCAGCCTGGTCTCAAATTCATGGCCTGATTTTAAATTCATGGTGATCCTCCTGCCTCAGCCTCCCAAATGCTGGGATCACGAACATGCGCCACCACACCTGGTTCAGGGCTGCGCATTTGGATTGTGTGAAAAGCTATCTCTGCCTCTGAAACACCGTCTGGAGAGGCACAGATCTTACTGAAAAGCCGGCCTTCTCCTTGTCCACTTCAGGTCCTGACAAGCAGCCCCACCCCTCTGATGAGCACCTTGGGTTTACTTCGAGGACCTGTGGCACTGGCCAGAGTATGCTCAGGGCCTCGGGCCCCCGAGCTGGGGGTGAAGTGGAGGCTGCTGTCCCCGGGAGGCACCGCTGCTGTGCAGCAGGTGGTCGGCAAGAAGGACTTCCCTGCCCTGCTGCCCCTGGAGGAGAGCGAGCTGGAGGAGCAGTTCGTGAAGGGACATGGGCCAGGGGGCCAAGCCACCAACAAAACCAGCAACTGCGTGGTGCTGAAGCACGTGCCCTCAGGGCTGGTCGTGAAGGTAGAGGCCGTGGGGCAGGGGCAGGGGCAGGGGCAGGGTCGCTCCCGAGGGGATGGGCGCCCCCTTCTGAGGCAGCCAGGCAGTGGAGGGCGCCATGGGTCTGCACTGGGGCCTGAGCAGCGCCCCAAGGCAGAGCCCCCTTGGTTTTTTTTTTCTTTTCTTTTTTTTTTTTTTTTCTTTTTTTTTCTGGCACCGGGGATCAAACTCACAACCTCACACCTGCCAGACAGGCGCTTAAGCCACTGAGCCAAACTCCCAGCCCGAGAGCCCCTTGTTAACCAGTGTGCTCCAGTGCCGACCTTTTGAGGGAAACTTCCTCCATCGTTTTTTCCACCTCGAAAACTCATTTGTGAGTGGCAAAGCCCTGAAACCCGACAGGAAACTCCTGTCGGTCCTCTGGGACCCAGCTTCCCAGTTGCACCTGCTGTCCCCTCCGCCAGCCAGCATTGTGGGACCTCCCCCACACGAACCAAGCCGGGGAGAAAGACGCTCTGTGTCCCCAGGCGGAACCCGAGGCTCCAGGCGGTGGTCCCTGGCCACAGCTGGCAGTCTCAGCCTAGTCCTCTGGTGAGTCTCACTATGTAGTTCAGGCTGGGCTCAAACTCACTTTGTAGCCCAGGCTGGTCTCGAACTCACAACCATCCTCCTGCCTCAGCCTCCTGAGTGCTGGGATTACAGGCATGTGCCACCACGCCCATGTTGTTTAGGTTTTTGAGACAGGGTTCTCAGTATGAAGTTCAGGTTGGCCTTGGGCTCACTAGCCCAGGCTGGCTCGATTAATGTTTTCATCATTATTTGGGGACTGTTTCAAAGTTATCTGAAGTTATCTACTGTTGCTTATGAACAAAAAAAAATTAATTGTCAGAATAATTACAGCCGGGCATGGTGACACACCCTGGAACTCCAGCCCTCTGGAGGCTGAGGCAGGAGAATCACTGTGAGTTCGAGACCAGCCTGGTTAATGAGTTCAAGGCCAGCCTGAACTGCATAGTGAGACCCTGTCTCAAAAAAAAATAAGCTGGGCGTGGTGGTGCACGCCTTTAATCCCAGCACTCGGGAGGCTGAGGTAGGCGGAGGGTTGTGGGTTCGAGGCCGGCTTGGGCTACAACGCGAGCGCAAGGCCGGCCTGAGCTACATAGTGCGACCCTGCCTCAAAAAACCAGGGCCGGGAGTTTGGCTCAGTGCCTTAAGCGCCTGCCCTGGCAGGCGCGAGGTTGTGAGTTCAATCCCCGGTGCCGCAAAAAAAAAAAAAATAATAAGAAGAAGAAGAAAGAAGAAAAAAAGAACAATCAGAACGAATGCCACAATATAAGTGGGATACTGGAAGTGGACATGGTGGCACACGCCTGTAATCCCAGCACTTAGGAAGCTGAGGCAGGAGGAGCGCTGAGTTCAAGGCAGCCTGGAATACAGTGACAGCCAGTCTTTAAAAAAAAGTAAAATAAAAAAAGAAAGCAAAGTGGAATGAAGTGAAGGGAGAGGTGAGCCACAGCCTGCACCGTGGAGGGTCTGGTTTTCACTGCTCTTCCTGCTGGGTTTGTCCCCGCCAGTAAAGGGACAGAGCAGGAATAAGTGACTGCCAAGGTCCCACCTGTGACGTTCACCTTGTCACTCGTGTCTTGCAGTGCCATCAGACGAGATCCGTAGACCAGAACAGGAAGCTGGCTCGGAAAATCCTACAGGAGAAGGTGGATGTCTTCTACAATGGTGAAAACAGTCCTGTTTGCAGACAGAAACGAGAGGCAGAGAAGAAAAAGCAAGAAAGGAAGAAAAGAGCAAAGGAAACACTAGAAAAAAAGAAACTTCTGAAAGAACTACGGGAAGCAAGTCGAAATCCTGCTGTGGAAAGAACTGCCGATTCCGACTGAATTAGCCAGGGAGCAGCCAGGGAACAACAGTGCAGGTCCCATCAGTTTGTAAATGATGCACCAGGACAGGCGTGGTGGCGCACATCTGGAATCCCAGCACTCGGGAGGCTGAGGCAGGAGGATCACTACCAGTTCAAGACGGGCCATGGCTACCAAGTGAGTTCAAGGCCAGCCCGAACGACATAGCAAGAGACTGTCTCTAAAAACCAAAATAATATACTAAACTGGGGCAAATATTAATGAACAAATCTACGAAGAAACACAAGCCATCACTGTGAAAAGAGAGTAGCTGCTTTTCTAGGAGGAAGGGGAACTTGCGTGCAGCCCTTGGTGGGGCTTCTGGGTTGACTGGCAGAGTTGTTTTGCTTTGCAAGACTGGGGATTAAACCCAGGAGTGCTCTACCACTGAGCTACATCCCAGCTCTTTTTGAGACAGGATCCTTGCAGTCCTGCCTCAGCCTTCTGAGTAGCTGGGATTACCAGTGTGTGCCATTACGCACAGCCAGGGTTGATTGTTGACCTGGTCAATACTTACAAGGGTCTCCCTTTCTTTTTTTAAGAGTCTCTTGGGCTGGGGCTGTAGCTCAGTGGTAGAATGCTCACCCAGCATGCATGAAGCCCTGGGTTCCACGCCCAACAATGAGGAAAAAGAAAAAGTGATCTTACTGCTGGCCTGATTCCTGGAGCTCAAAAGATCTTCCTGTTTCAGCCTCCCACATAGCAGGAACTACAGTATTAACAGGTGTATCCCACTATGCCTGGAAGCCGTGGTTGGTGGCTCTTGCCTGTAGTTCTAGCACTCAGGAAGCTGAGACAGGAGGATTGCCAAGTTCGAGGCCACCTGGACTATACAGCAAGACCCTGTCTAAGAAAAACTGCTTAGGAATAAAAATACTTGCAAAAACACTATTACTAGCAAGGTCTATTTTTGTGGAGAATTCACTCAAACATGAATACCTTTTGGTGGTAGCTTGTCACCCTCTGTTAGGCCTCTGCTTGGTATTATTAAGAAGCTATTTATCCCATGAGGTGGAGAGGGGAAGACGGCCAAGGTGCTACTAAGGTGCTTGCCCCTGACTCCATCAGCTCGTTAATAGCGTGTGTGTCCGACAACACTGACGTGTGGGGAGTGTCTGCGTCCGTTTGGTTTCGGTGCTGGGAGTCGAAGGGCCTCCGCGCTGCCCTGCGCCCCCAGCCCGCCTGTGTTTCCCATCGTGCTGAGTGATGGTCTGTGCCACCAGACCCAGCGTGCTTTACTGACCAAGGACACAAAAACCAGGTTCTGGAATACGCGGAAATGTGCAGACCTGAGCAGCCTCCTGCCAAGGACGGCGGCAGGGCAGAGGCCACTCGCCAAGTCAGCCTCTTGGCCTCGAGTTCCCTGGTTTATCTGAGCACGTGTGGAGCCTGCTGCTATCAAACAAGCCCTGCCTCTGACTGAAGCAGACCCGTGCTATCCCTGGCCGGCTGGGCTACAGCATCAGCACACGAAGGGAAATGGCCCTCAACTTGTCACTGAGAAGGTTTTAATCATGGTGGTGCACACCCCTAATCCCAGCACTCTGGAGGCTGAGGCAGGAGGATCACCACAAGTATGAGGCCAGTCTGGGCTATATAGTGAGTTCAAGGCCAGCCTGGACTATACAGCAAGACCCTGTCTCAAAAAGTAAACCCTAGAGGGGCGTGGTGGCACACGCCTTTAATCCCAGCACTCGGGAGGCTGAGGTAGGAGGAGCGTTGTGAGTTCGAGGCCAGGTTGGGCTACAACACGAGCACAAGGCCGGCCAGAGCTACATAGTGCGACCCTGCCTCAAAACACCAGGGCTGGGAGTTTGGCTCAGTGGCTTAAGTGCCTGCCTGGCAGGCACAAGGCTGGGAGTCCAATCCCTGGTGCCGCAAAAAAAAAATAAAAACCAAAAAAATGGGGGAGGAGGGGCACTTTAAGACAGCACATCAGTACTTTCCAAGGAACCCACATCATAATACAAATTGTTAATGAAAATAAGCTTTATTACATCAAGTAATAAATACATACAAAGATGCAAACAGTTTTAGTCATTTTCTTCTGGATGTTTTGATCAACTTACAGCACACGCAGAACTGAAGTCTACAGAGTCTTCCTATGAGAGCGTCCAGGGTCTGTTTTAGGTGTAGTTGGCGGCTCTTTTTTCTGTATTTATAACTTGTGCATTTTTAGAACTGACTTCGAAGAGCGAAGAGTCATGCAAATACGTAAGCAGAGAGGCTCCGCCCCAGCGGCGGCCAGGGACCAGCGCCGGGCCAGAGCCGAGGTGCGGGCCCTGAGGACGGCAGGGTCTATGACAAGTAGCGAAGAACAATCGGGGCGGTGTAAATGATTCCACAGAGAAGATTAAAGGGCGACACGGGGGTCTTGGGCGCGAACACGGTTTGCTGTACAGTAACGTCACGTGCATCTTTTCAAACAATGTTTAAAAAAAAAAACAAAACCCTGGGGGGGCCTCACTACGGCAGATGCGAACACTGACTCCCTGTGAAATCTCTTCTCAGTCTTGGAGACTGTAGGTTCAGAGCCTAGCGAACCACGGCAGAAAAGAACTAAACTGTTAACATTTCGGCAACAAGCGCTGGCCTGCGCGGGCGGCGGCGCCCTCCTCCTGCGCGAGGCTGCTAGGACCTGGCGTTGCGCTCCGTCTCGGCGAGGCACTCCCGGACCAGCCCGCGCGCGTGGATGATGCCTGTGGGCGGGAGCAGAGGCCCAGGTCAGCAGGGCCCAGTGAGACTCACCCCCGGCCACCTGCCCCGAGGCCTCAGCCCAAGCCCCAGCCCCAGCCTGAGGGGAGCTCGGGACCCCCAATACAAGCCAGACAGGCCAGGCTTGGTGGTACGCACCTGTAAGTCTAAGTCACACTGCACAGGAGGCTGAGGAAGGAAGACGGTGCGCCCTGGGAGTTCAAGACCAGCCCAGGCAACACAGTAAGACCCTGTCTCAAAACCAACACTCAAGAAGCCGGGCGTGGTGGCGCATGCCTTTAATCCCAGCACTCGGGAGGCTGAGGTAGGCGGAGCATTGTGAGTTCAAGGCCAGCTTGGGCTACAATGCGAGCGCAAGCCCGGCCTGAGCTACATAATGCGACCCTGCCTCAAAAAACCAGGGCCGGGAGTTTGGCTCAGTGCCTTAAGCGCCTGCCCTGGCAGGCGTGGGGTTGTGAGTTCAATCCCCGGTGCCACAAAAAAAAAAAAAAAAAAAAAAAAAACCAACACTCAAAACATAAGAAAACACCCAGATAAGTGGTTTTAATGGCACAAGGAGAACCCTGTTCCACCTGAAGCCCAGGTGGCCAGCGAGGCGGCTGCAGGACACACTGTTGTAAGAAGACAGGTCAGGCAAGAAAGAGGACCATCCAGCTACACCCCTGGGGTCCAGAGGATGCCAACTCTTGATCCCCAGGTTCCTGAGCCCCTCCCTACATGCATTCCCCACTTTATCTCTGGTTTGCCAGTTACCTTTGTTTCTTTTTCTTTTTGCTTCCACTGAACTTCATGGACTAGGAGCTCATTTTAATACACACCAAGAATGCTACTCCTGCTAATACCCATCTCCCAGAGGGTATCAGGATTGACATCTCCAAGTCACCAGCTAAAAGGGGCTCTGAGGGTCGTGCTGACACTCACCTGTAACCCCAGCACCCTGAGGCTGAGGCAGAAGGGTCACCGTGAGTTCAAGGCCAGCCTGAACTACATAGCAGCAAGACCTTGTCTCAAAAAAACAAAAACCCGGGGGGGGGGGGGTGCACACCTTTAATCCCAGCACTCGGGAGGCTGAGGTAGGCGGAGCATTGTGAGTTTGAGGCCGGCTTGGGCTACAACTCGAGCGCAAGGCCGGCCTGAGCTACATAGTGCGACCCTGCCTCCAAAAACTAGGGCTGCGAGTTTGGCGCAGCAGCTTAAGCGCCCGCCCTGGCAGGTGCGAGGTTGTGAGTTCGATCCCTGGTGCCGCAAAAAAAAGAAAAAAACAAAAACCTTAGAAGGCCACATCTCATGAATCTTTTAATCTACCTAGAGCTTCAGAGAACTTTCTTATAAGGTCAAACAGCAAATATTACAGGCTTTTAGGGCCACACAAATCACAGATACTGAATCATCATACATTGCGAGTAGCCACAAATAATGTGGGCATGATGGATGTGGCCATGTTCCACTAAATCTGACTTATGGACACTGAAGTTTGAATTTCACATGATTAAGATCCTCCTGCCTCAGCTTCCTGAGTGCTGGGATTACAGGTGTGTGCTACCATACCTAGCTCCAAAAATCTTATTTTTTTATAACCATTCTTGGCTCATGGACTGAGTCCGCCAACCTAACAGCAAAGTTCCTGCCAGACAGAGTGGTGTATGCCTGTAGTCACAGCTACTCATGAAGCTGAGGCAGGAGGATCACTTGAGCCCAGGAGTTTGGGACCAGCCTGGGCAACACAGCAAGATGCCCCCCCACAAAAAAAAAAAAAAAAAAAGGGAAAAGAAAAGAAAAAAAAGGCAAGGCACTGTGGCACACGGCTATAATCCCAGTATCCTAGCACTCAGGGAAGCTGAGGCAGGAGGATTACAAGTTTGAGACCTTCGTGGGCAACATAGTGAGAACCTGTCCCTAAAAAACTATTAATAATAGTTTTTATTATTATTAGGGGCTGTGGCTCAGTACAGAAGTCCCAGGTGCCATCCCCAACACTGCCAAAAAAATAAAATGAATAACACTCCTGACTCTCCCAAGGCTCTGCCGCTGTCACCCTGGGGGACACACTTCTCAGCCTGGGCGTGGCTGCCAGCTGGGCTCCACTGTTCCCCTCAGAACTCCCATTCCGGAAACACGTGCTCCAGCTGCCGGAACTGTCCCAGGCGTGACGGCCACCTGCCTCCTGGCTAGGTCGGGGCAGGAGCCCTCTTCAGCCCCAGCCCCCCGCCCCATGCACTGGTCCAGCCTCTCAGCCGGGCACCCGCCCACCGAGGCTGTGAACACGGCAGGGCCCGCTCCCTGCCGGGGCCTCTCCCCCCAGGCCTGCCACAGCAGCCCCAACTCGTGTCACAGACCCATCACAAAGAACGTCCCCTCTCCTCCTCCTTCCTAGTTACTGCTTTGCCCACTTTCAGAACCCCCCCCACCTCTGGATCATAAAAAACCCAGGATCTTTCTAGAACAAATCCTCAGTCAGGTGCATCTGTGCACACCTGTGATTCCAGCACTCTGAGAGGCTGAGGCAGGAGAGTGGCAAGTTCAACACCAGCCTGGGCAATTCAGCAAGATCCTGTCTCAAAAAATAGAAAGGGGATCTGGGGAAGTAGCTCAATTCCAAGGCCCTGGGTTCAATCTTCAGCACTAAAAACAATAAAAATAATCTGTCCCACCTGCCTTACAAGAGGTTGCAAGCTACCTAATGTCTTCCACACCGCTCACGTGTCCCTTGTCTCCTGTGTCCTCCACCAACCTCAAGGTGCCCCGGCCCAGCGACAGACCCACACCCTTCCCTGCCCCTGCTGCAAAAGATGACAGCAAAGGACACTGTGACAGCCCTGGCCAATGCAGCCACTTCCTGCAGTGTCCCCCGAGGGCAGCAGAGCTGTGGAGACACACCCCAGGAAGCCGGGGGCTGCGGAGCCTCTGTGACCGCAGCAGGGAACCAAGCTCTGCCACCCAGTGCAGCCCGAGCCATGCCCACGCCCCGACCGGCCTTCCCCACGGCGTCCTTAGGATATCAGGTCTTTCTCTTTTGTCCTTTTTCCTAAATTGGGGATTAATATTGAGGCTTAAATATTGGGAATGAAAGCCAGGGGGCATTGAGCTACATCCCCAGCTGTTTTTAAAATTTTATTTTGAGACGGGCTCTCACTTAAGTTACACATGCTGACCTTGAACTTGCAATCCTCCTGCCTCAGCCTCACAAGTGAGCTTCAAAAGCTTTCCTGACAGTGAGCAAAAGGCCAGCAAGCAAAGGGCCAGCCCGCGGATCCCCAGCCCGCACACACTCACCCCGCTTTAGCCTCTCCATGGCGCTCTTGCTGCCTGCATACGTGGGTCTGATCTCCTTCCCCAGCTCCTCGATGATGGCCAGCAGCTCCGCGTACTTGCTCTGGGGCACCTGGCTATTCCCGGTTCCCTGGAATCAGAGCGACAGGGTCACACAGATGGAACCCGACCCCCAACGCCTCGGTCAAAGCCCCCAGGCTCTGGGCTCCAGGACCTGGGCTAGGACAGAACATCCCTTTCCCCCTTTCTGGGGACACTGCAGCACAGGAAGTCGCACCGCACCTGCCTGTCTCCGGCTCTGGGGTCCCTGCCATCTCAGAGAGCTGGCCACCTCCCCAAAGTGCCCAGGAAGTCCCCTGGGGATGCAGCACCGCATCGAATAGGAAGTAGTAGCTGCCCTGGGATGCATGGGACCACAGCCCCAGGTACCCAGGAGGGGCCGAGACACAAGGAATGTGCCCACCACCCCTCCGCAGAGCACCCAGGGGGCCCCAGTCTCCAGTCCAGCCCCCTCAGCCCACACGAGCACCCAGATCAGGGAGGTGCCTGGCTCAGCCACCACTGGCGTCTCCGTCTCCTCCTTCTCCTCCTCCTCGTCCTTCTCCTCCTCCTCTTGGGCCTCCTCGGCCCTGGGCCGGCCCAGGGCAGCCAGCTGGCGCCGCAGGGCCAGGATCTGCTGCTCCTCCCCCTGCTGCAGCCACCCAGTCCCCAGGCGTAGCCACCACCGGGCCTCCCAGCGCCGGAGCCGCATGGCCAGGGCTTTGCGCTGCCGCTCCAGGCTGCGCCTCGGCCCATATGTCGGCCACCGCCACCTCTGCCAGTCCTGGGCCCGCGCTGGCTTCTCCACATAGGACAGGCCCGCCTGGCGGGGCATGGTACCCTGAAGGGCACGGCAGGGAGCCGCGGTCCACCTTGTGGCCACACCGCAGAGAAGCAGCTCCACGGTGACCCTGGAATGCTGGCTGGGGTCTGGCACAGGGAGGGAATCCTGTGGCTGGCGACAGGAGCTTGGAGGAGGGTGACACCGCCCCCACCCCAGGGGCCAGAAGCCCTCACCCATCCAGGGAACAGTGCAGGGGTGTCTTCCTCCCTAAGGATGGTCCTGGGGTGGCCCCACTGGACAGATAAGGACCCCAGGCTCCATGAGGTCGCTGCATGGAGTCACCAGTTTTATTTTTATTTTTTTATTTTTTTGCGGTACCAGGGATTGAACTCACAACCTTGCACCTGCCAGGGCAGGTGCTTAAGCCACTGAGCCAAACTCCCGGCCCTGGTTTTTTGAGGCAGGGTCACATTATGTAGCTCAGGCCGGCCTTGCGCTCGCGTTGTAGCCCAAGCCGGCCTTGAACTCACAATGCTCCTCCTACCTCAGCCTCCCAAGTGCTGGGATTAAAGGTATGTGCCACCACACCCGGCTGGGTCACGAGCTTTTAAGCAGTGGGACCAGGCACGAACCATGCGGCTTGCTTGGAGCCCACACTTGTCACCACCAGTGCCAGAGGCAGTGGAGCCCCTCCAGTCCCAACTTCGAGGTCCTGAGTCCAGCAGAAGAGGGAACAGGAAGAAGGGGCCTGTGTGTGGCGGCCTTGGTGTGTCCCTGTGACCCGCAGCCCCGGTGGCCCGCTCCGGGCGCCCCCACACCGCTGTACCTGGGTGTAGCCAAGTGATGGCGGCCCGTAGTCACTCAGCAGCTGGCGGTACTGGGAGGACGTGGCCATGCTAGTGGAGGGCGAGTGGACACTTCCAGCTGCGGAGCAGAGAGAGGGGTCAGGGGTCTCCCAGCAGCACACAAGGCAGCGATGCCGGGTCCTGCTATAATGGTCCCCCTGCCTAGGACCAGGTCTCTCCAGTGGCCCCCTTCCCCATACCGCAAAGCACTCAGCCACCACGCAGATGGCCCCGGCCCGCCACTTGGGCTTACGCTGCTCTTGGCCTCATCCCTGCTGCCTCCCGTCCTTGGGCCCTGTGCGCCAGAGGCGAGTGGCCCAGAGCCACATCCCTGCCACAGAGCCCACCTGCCTCCAAGGCTGGGCCAGCCTGGGCTCAGATCCCTCTCCCAGGGAAGCTCCTGGTTCCCGGGAGCCCAGCCCCCGTGGAGGGGACAGGCTGGCGTCAGGACACTGCACACCAAACAAAGCCCTCAATCCCCCACTGAGCCTGCTGCCCCTGCCGAAGAGGGACGAGACCCCGGAGTGTCTACACCACCAGGCCTGCACCCCAAGAGCACGCAATGCAACATCCAGGGCCGCTGTCCGGGGCCAGCATCAGGGACCAAGCACGACCCGCAGCCCAGCCTGGACTTGCTCTCATGGACATAGCGGCTGGGGAGGCCGGTGCAGGGGCAGGCTGACCCACAATGGCATCGGAGTGGCCATCGGCAGGTGGCAGATGTCCTGCAGATCACAAACAGCCATCACCATGGAGAACCTCCCTAGTCCTCCTCGGCAGCTGCCCGGCCGCCGCCCCCAGAGCCAAACAGCCTTCGTCTCCGCACACAGCGGGCCCTGCAGACTTGGCCCCGGGGACGGCCAACTGGTGACAGGCTGGCCAAGTGACCAGCTGCATCTGGTGTATGCAGGGCCATGGAGTGGGGAGGGGACCCAGCCCCATGATCCCATGGCCCCAGGCACCCAAGAGGCACAGCAACCAGCGGGAGGCCCCAAGGCTGGGCCCTCTCCCCGGGCACCTGGGATAGCATAGGCAGGGTCCCTCGAGTCTCAGGCCTTCCCTGATTTCCCCTGGGGCCCAGGTCACATCCGGGCACAAAATCGGAACTGGGTTGGGCAGAGCACGGTGCCTCTAAGAGCCTCCGTTTCCACCGCTCTCAAGCGGGGATGAGAAGCTGCCCCCTCGCCAGCCAAACCTCAAGGTCCTGAGCCTGCAGAGGCGGCCAGGGTGCGCTAGTGGTGCAGGCGACGCAGTCCTGTCACCCCAGGGCACCCAGTGGTCAGGCTGCAGTATCCCACAGGAGCAGGCCGGCTGTGTCCTGAGCCCTTCCCCTTGAAACTGCCACTGTCCATCACCTCCCCAGCTCCTTCTCTCCAGGACCAGGCCAGGCTGGGTCCCTTTCAACAGAACCTTTCCTCGCCTCTCCGTGCCTCAGTTTCTCCACCTGTTGGAGGCAGTGCTCCCCAAGGGAAGGTCTAGAACCCACAGTTGAAGCACAGGGGTTGGGTTTGGGGGGCCCTCAGGGAGGGAGGGGAGAGAGGAGAGAGCGCCCCATTTGGATTGCCGGGCTGGCAATGGCTCCGACACCTGGTGAAGCGGCAGGTGACGGACTCCATGCCAAGGCCAGGCCCTCACTCGGTGCGGATGGTGGCGTCTGGCCCTGGGCAGCACTGACGGAAAGGCCGAGTGCCACGAGCGCCCACTCCTTCCCGCAGAGGCGGGGACCAGCTGGGCGGCCACAGAAAGGCGGGCGCGGCCGGCCGGGAGCACCGGAGACAATGAGCGCAGTGTGCGGAGCCGGGAGCCGGCCTGGCAGAGGACAGGAAGCTCCAGGGGCCAGGCGAGCTCCCCGCCCCCACGCCAGACAAAGAGCGCCGGGGCCTGGGGAGCTGGCGGCCTTCCCGCCACTTGGGGCGCCCAGCGTGGGGGGGGCTGGCGGGCGGAGGAGGCGGGGGCTTTGTCTAACTCCGCCACTGCCACCCCCGGCCAGGCTGCAGCTTGGCAAGCCCGGAGCAGGAGGCAGGGCCGGAGGGCGTGAGGCATGATGACAAGGGAGCCGGGGAGCGGCGGCGAGAGTCCATCTTGGATGCAGATGGCCGGGGAGCCGGGCTCTCTGCAGAGGGGCTGGGGAGGTGGACTCCCCCCCGGGGGGCCAGGGACCCCGGTCCCTCGCCTGGCTCCTGGATTCCCCCGGGGCAGCAGTCAGGCAACTGCAGACAGGTGCTGGCCAGTCCCGCTGCAGGGGCCAGGAGCGCCTCTGTGGCGCTGTGACCCCAGACCCCAAAATCCCAGTTTGAGGGTGTCTGCAACAGCTCTCCCAGGGAAGCCTGAGGTCTCTGGCCCTGGCAGCCTGGCAGTGGGATCCCAGCCTTTCCCACCCAGGCAAGGTGGAGAAGTCTCCAGGGAAACCCTACCTGGCAACAAAGCCGCTCCTTGTAAGGTTCAGGGACCCCCAAGGAGTGAGGACCGTTAGAGGCGACACCATGGGTCCTGACCGCAGGGACTCAGGGGGTACAGTGAGCCGTTCAACTCTCCCTCCCTGGCACCCCAATCTTAACCCCTTCCAAACCCCAAATATCACTATCCAAGAAGTTAAATTCACTCACACACACACACACACGCACGCACACACACACGCACGCACAATACACCTTGCTTTTCTTGGGATTTTTGGAGTTCCGAGGCCAACACTTCGAGACCAGGCCCCAGACTTGAGGTGACCGCCAGCGTGGCATTTCTGACCAGCAGAGCCGTCCCCTCCCCCCTCGAGGCCTTTGCCCCCGCCGTCCCCCGCCCAGCGCACCTCTCTTTTTGGGGAAATCTGTCCCCAGTCAAGGGTCTCCGCAGGAGAAACAGGGGAGGGCACAACGTCGGTCACCTCCAACGCCACAACTGTCCACCCTCCCCGTGGCTCCCTCGGTGGCCGGGGGCGAGCCCACAGGCTCAGCCCAGCGCGGCGCTGCCCCACAACTTCGGGAGGAGTTTCCCAGGAGGAAGGGAGGGGACACCCCGTCGGCCTCTGCAGAGGCCGCACACGGGGCTCGGGGTCGGAGACCCTGGGTATCACCGTCCCCCGCCCGGGCAGCCACGGCTCTTCCCCAACTTCTCCCCTCCGCGCCCGTCCGGCCGCGCCCCCGCCCCAGCCCCAGCCCCAGCCCCGCGCCCAGCCGCCCACGTCCCCGGCCCCGCGCCCCCCGAGTCGTGGGGACCCCGGCGCCAGATCACCCGCGTCCCCGCGTGGCCCGGCCCCGCACGCGCCCCGCCGCCCGGCCTGACCCGCGCCCCGCGCCCCGGCCGCTCCCCACTCCCGCCGGCAGGGGCCCTCGCCGAGCCGCCCGGGAGCCGGAGGAGAAAGGAGCCGGAGAAAGCCTGCCCCGCGCCCCGCCACCGGGCCGCCGGCGTGGGGACCCGCGGACCCCGGCCCCCGCCAGCCACCGGGCAGCGCGGGGCGCACGTGAACTTCGGAGGCGCCGGGCGCGGGGTTCATGGCGATCGCGGCGCCGCCGCCGCCCCGGCCGGGACCCGAGAGCCGGCGCCCCCCGGCCGCCGCCGCCACCCGGGAGCGCAGACCCCAAGTTGGCGACGCGGGGCGCGCGCGGAGGGGGCGCTACTCACCGGCGTTGAGGGCGGCGGCGGGCACGTGCGCGGCCAAGTTCGGCTTGTACGACATCGCCGCGGGCGGCGGGCGCGCCACGCGCAGCCGGGCCAGGCCGCGAGGACGGCGACCGCGGCCCCCGCGCCCCCGCGCCCGTCCGAGCGCCCGCCGAGCGCCCGCGCACTTTTGGCTGCCGGCGGCTCGGGCCGCACCGGCAAATATGGCCGTCGCTCCCCGTCGCCGGGCGCCCAGGCATCGGCGGGCGCAGGGGCGGCCGCAAACTTTGAGGCGAGCGCGGCGCCGGCCCGGGCCGGGAGGGGGCGGCCGAAGGCAGGGGCGGCTCCGTCCGCGGCCGCGCCCCCGCCCCGCGCGCGCGGCGCCCGCAAGTTGGCAAAGTTTGGGGGTCCCGGGGTCCCCGCGACCCCCGGCGTCTGGGCACGGCCCCTCGCCCTCCTCGGCCGCGGGACCCGAGAACTACTTTCCCCCCCGGGCCGCGGGCCGGGCGTGGAAAATTACCTGGAGAAAATGGTGGCGACGGGGCCTTTTTTTTTTTTAAAGCGCGTAGATCATTCCAGATGCCCAGGTCTGGCTGTGCCCCAGAATTCGAATAACCCGTTCTTGACATTGATCTCGAATACATTTCATGTCTCCGCCGGGATGAAGTGGTTTTTAACCCTTTGGGAACCCGACACTCCTCGGAGACTGACAAAAGCTGCAAGCCGCCCCCTCCCCGCCGAGAGCGGCCCCGGCGTCCCCGCCGCCTGGCCCGGGCGCTGGCGCGGGGCCGGGCGGGGGAGGGGGCGGCCCTGCCGGCCGGCTCAGCCCTAGGCGCCCGCGGTGCCGGCGGGAACTTGGCGAAGTTTCCGCGCCCCCGAGCCTGCGCCGCTTTGTGGGCCCCCGGAGCGCGGCGGGCAGACGCCCGTGGGGTGCGGCGCGTGACCTCCCCGACCACTACATTTTGGAGTTCTGCCTGGAGTGGTGCTCGGCGCGTTACATAAAACGCCCACCTTTTTCTGGTGTTTTTTAATCGCCATGGCTTGCAGGTTTTTTTTTTTTTTAATTAGTCACATTTCAGACATCTCTGGATCCGGTGACAAAGGCGTCAACCTCTCCGCCCAAGAAGGAAGGGACACCCGCCCAGGCCTTTCCCAGCTCGGTTTAGGATCCCCGGCTGCAGCCACACCCCCTCCCCAGCTTCGAAGGCAGCTCCTGGGGACCCCCTTTGCGGTGACAGCTTCCCCCCTGAGGACATCAATGCCACCCCTTGTGCATGGGCCAATGGAAACAAAGCCAGCTGCATACACGATTTTAAAATTGTTAGTGGTCCTGATTTAGAAAGTAAAAGGAAGCATGAAATTAATATTTAATAATCTATTTTATTAACAATAGATCCACGACAGTATGATTCCAGTAAATAATAAATACACAGAAATCCAGATCCTTTGTATTTTTTATTATACTAAATTTTATATTCATTTCACACCCAGCACATGTTCACCCAGCTTTTTTTTTTTTTTCCCCCAGTACTGGAGACTGAACCACTTAATCGCATCCCCAGCCCTTCTTCTTTCTTATTTTGAGACAGTCCTCACCAAGTTGCCACATTGCCCAGGTTGGGTTTGAACTTGTGATCCTCCTGTCTGGGTCTTCTGTAACCAGCAGAGCTAGCTAGTGGTCACCTAAGGGAAGGCCCATTCCTAGCAGCACTGTGGAGGTCACAGAGCATGCACCTGCGCTCCAGCTTACTCCGCCCTTCCGGTCGCCACTTCCTTGGGGCAAAGACCCGGATCTCGGTGGACGCTTAGTCGCCGCTACCCATGTCCCCTGGTCTGTTTCCCCACTGTTACATTTTTACCTGGATACCTAACCCTCCCATTACATCGCTATTATTTGAAACATTTTTTCCCTCATATTCCTAGTTCAGATATAATTCTCTTGGTATAAAATTTGCCTTTTTTCTGAGTCTCATTACGCAGTTTAGACTGGCCTCAAACTCAGAAATCTTGAGTGCTGGGATTACAGGCACCCCCAGCTAGGCCATTTAGAACATAGTTTGGGCCAGGAGTGGTGAGCACTGGGGAGGCTGAGGCAGGAGGATCTTGAGTTTGAGGGCAGCTTGGGCTACACACCAAGACTCTGTCAAAAAACCAAAAACCAAACCAAACACAACTACATCTTCATCACCTCAAAAAGAAACTCCCCATTGTAGTCGCCTCCACTTCCCCTAGCTTTCAGGTAACTACTAATTTGCTTTGTCTCTGTGGATTTGCCTATACTGGACATTTCAGATAAATAGAAATGTAAACAGATCATACATATGTAAAGAGTCATGCATATGTTAATATAATCATACATATGTAAATAGACACACATATGCCAGCAGAATCATACATATGTAAACATTCATGCATATGTAAACAGAATCATACATATACAAACAGAATCATACCTATGTGGCCTTCTGTATTGCCTCCTTTGCTTTGCATTGTTTCTATGTTTCACTCCCCCTGTAATGTGTATTCCAGGTTTTTTATGAATGAATAATCATTGTATGGACATACCCAATTTTGTTTACCCATAAATCTGTGGAACTCTATTGATTGACATTTAGGCCATTTACACTGTTTTTTGTTTGTTTGTTTGTGGTACTGGTGATTGAATACAGAGCCTCTGCACTAACCTACATCACCAGTTTCTTTTTTTATGTATTTATAATTTATTTATTTATTTCCCTTTTTGAGAGAGGGTCTTGCTATGCAGTTCAGGCTACCCTCAAGCCCAGGCTGGTCTCAAACTTGCAATGATTCTCCATCCTCAGCCTCCCAAGTGTATTTATTTTGAGACCCTATCTCCCTAAGTAGTTTTCTGAGACAGTATCTCCGTATGTAATCTAGGCTGGCCTCAAACTCACCACAATCCTCCTGCCTCAGCCTCCCAAGTGCTAGGATTATAGGCATGCAGCACCACACCCAACTTTATTAGTTTTGAGACAAGGTCTAAGTAAATTCTCCACGCTGTGATCAAACTTGTAAACTTGCCATCCTCCTGCCTCAGCCTCCTGAACTTTTGGAATTGGGAAGCGTGAGTGCTAAATTCTTTTACATGATCCTTTTGGCTAGTCTGGGTGCCTTACATTTATTTCCATGAGTTTTAGGGCCAGTTTGTCCACTTCTGCAAAAGCAACTGGGATTCTGATGAGGCTGCATTAAATCTGGGTATACAGGGAGTGTCATGATCTTAACTATCTTTATTCTGGCACTAGGGCTGGAACTGACGGCCTTGTGCATGTTGGCAAACACGACCACTGAGTTGCATCCCTTGCTTTTTTTTTTTTTTTTTTTTTTTTTTTTTGCGGCACCAGGGATTGAACTCACAACCTCGCGCCTGCCAGACAGGCACTTAAGTCACTGAGCCAAACTCCCGGCCCTGGTTTTTGAGGCAGGGTCGCACTGGGTAGCTCAGGCCGGCCTTGCGCTCGAGTTGTAGCCCAAGCTGGCCTCAAACTCACAATGCTCCTCCTACCTCAGCCTCCCAAGTGCTGGGATTAAAGGCGTGCGCCACCACACCTGGCTATCCCTCGCATCTTAATTGCAATATTAAGTCGGCTGTTGCATGAACGCAGGATTTATTTCAGTATTAATTTCAACAGTCTTCCATAGCTCTTAGTGTACAAGTTTTCAGTGTAGTGAGACCCTGACTCAAAACAAAACAACAACAGAAAAGCAAAACAAAACAACAAAAAAGATCACACCAGGCATTGTGGTACACACCTATAACCCCCGTAATTGGGAGGCTGAGACAGGAGGATCTATGCTAGTTTGAGGCCAGCCTGGGGTACATAGTGAGACTGTCTCAAAAAAATCTTTTTTATGTTATCTACAAATAGAAATAGCTTTACTTCACTTCCAAATTGGATGTCTTTTTCTGTTGCTGTTTTTGTTTGTTTTGTTTTCTGTTGCTGGTTTTTTGAGACAGGGTCTCACTATGTAGCCCAGGCTGGCCTCAAGCTTGCAATGATAATTGTGCCTCAGTTTCCCAACTGCTGGGATTACAGGTACGCACCACCAAACCCAGCTAAACTGGATGTCTTTCTTCTCTCCTTCTTGCCAAGTGACCTTGCCTACAACCACCATACAATGTTGACCACAAGTGGCAGGAGCAGTCAGGAATAGGTGTACATACCTGCAATCCTAGCATTCTTAGAAGGTTGAGGCAGGAGGATCTCAAAATTGAACTCAGTATGGCAACTTAGTGACTGAGTATGACCCTGTAAAATATAAAGCCAGGTGTGGTGGTACATTTAGGAGACTGAGGCAGGAGGACACTATTTTAAGGCCAGTCTGGACTACATAGTAAGATCTTGTATCCAAAAAACAAAGTGTAGAGAGCTGGGCATGGTGATGCACTCCTGTAATCCCACCACTCAGGAAGCTGAGGAAAGAGGATCGCTGTGAGTTCAAGGCCAGCCTGGGCTATCTAGTGAGCTCAAGGGCAGCCTGAACTATACGTGCGTGAGACCCTGTCTCAAAACAAAAACGGGAGAGCTGACGGCCTTCACTCCCGAGCGGAGGGAGACAGACTTCAGTTTCGGGGGTGCCGTTACTTGTGGGCCTCTCTCGGTGATCCTTTATGAAGCTCACGTCCATGGCTTTGTCGGGTGACTTTTATCACTAAAACTGTTGGTCTGTCAATGCCTTTTCAGAACAAAAGGAGAAGACCCTGCGTCAGGCCCTGTGGGGGAAAGGCCAGCCCCAGAACAGAAAGCTACGTGCACACCTGGCAGCCACAGAGCCATGCCCTGCACCGTCACATTGCCTCCCAGTGTTCTCCAGGCCAGACCAGGGCATGGATTTGGTCCTTGTTTCTCTCCACAGCCGTCTTCACACCAACTTGCCCACGTGTTCCACTTGACCAACTCCTTGTCGTCCATCAAAGCCCAACTCAAAAACCCTATCTCTAAAAACCTTTTCCAAACCAGGGATGGTGGTGCATATCTGTAATCCCAACACTCAGAAGGCCGAAGCAGGAGGACTGCTGTGAGTTTGAGGCCAGCCTGGGCTACATCACAAAGCTCTGTCTCAAAAAACCAAAAAATAAACTAAAGTAAAAAATAAAAACCCTTTACTGACCTATCAAGCCTCTTCACTTTCTTTTTGTGGCACTGGGGATCAAATTCACAGCCTCACACCTGCCAGGCAGGTGCTTAAACCACTGAGCCAAATTCCCAGCCCTAGTTTTTTGAGACAGGGTCACACTACATAGCTCAGGCCGGCCTTGCGCTCGCGTTGTAGTCTAAGCTGGCCTCGAACTCACAACGCTCCTCCTACCTCAGCCTCCCGAAAGCTTGGATTAAAGGCGTGCGCCACCACGCCTAATTTATTTATTTATTTATTTTTTTCGGTACCAGGGATAGAACTCAAGACCTTGTTGCGAAGAAGGTGCTTACACCACTGAGCTAAATCCCCGGCCCCTCTTCACTAATATCTGCTATTGCACCTAGTCTGCTCTGTATCCTCTTATTGAGATAGGGCTAGAGCTCACAATCCTCCTGCCTCAGCCTCCCGAGTGCTGGGATTACAGGCATGCACCACCACGCCGAGAACCTTTTTCTTTTTGAGATAGGTTTTTGCTGTGGAGCCCCAGTTGGCCTCAAACTCACAGCAATTCTCCTGCCTCAGCCTCCCAAGTGCTGGATTACAGCCATGCACCACCTGGCTCTGCCTTTTTTAAATGGCGTGTTTGACCCAAAGGTTTGGCGCGCTCACTGACCTAAGAAATGAGTAGGTAGCCAAACCATCAGTGTGATACCTAAGGCCCCCATGAAGAGTCACAACTAGTGGCCAGTGAGTTCTCGGTGTGTGTCTTCAGAACGTAACACCATACCTTACGTGCACTTGAGCTTTTGTTCGGTTTTTCCTTGGAGACAGGGTCTCAGCTGGCTTGTGCTCTTGGCGATCCTCCTGCCTCAGCCTCAGCCTCCCATGGCCTGGTATACAGGCGTAACCTGAGCTTTCTGTGTGTATGCCATGCTGGGTTAAACCCAGCTGGGCTTGGGCTGTGCCACTGCACAAAAGCCTCAACCAGAGTCTGATCTTCCTGCTGGGGACGGAAGCCAGGGCCTCGGGCAGCTCGGCGAGCTCCGCACCACTGAGCTGCAGCCCACCCTTTTTGTTTCCTGTATCGGGAATGGAACTCAGGACCTTGCGCTTGCCAGGCAGGCACTTATGCTGCTGAGCTCTATCCCCAGCCCTCGTTTTCTTTAGATCCAGGTCCCCACCACACTGCCCAGGCCTGTGGCAACCTCCCAAGGAGCCAATCTTCAGGGTGCGCGGCTGACTTCCGGAGGCTGCTGACCGCTGGGAAAGCGCCTGCGGCACCACCTGCAAGGACGGAATCCACAACCACGCTGCCCTGCCGCAAACAGAACGGCGCGGCTCTGCACTGCTTTACTACAAAGCTCACGTTTTAATTTCACATCATTTTCAGGTTACAAAACCATGGAAAAGCATAAAAACCACCAAGGAGTGGTGGTTCATGCCTGGGATCCCAGCTGTCAGGGGGCTAAAGCAGGACGGTTGCCACGAGTTCAACACCAGCTTGGACTACACAGGGAAACTCCGGCTCAAACCCCTGCCTCCTCCAACTAAAAATGGAACCACCATTCTTAGCTCGCAAAGCCATTCAGAGATGTGGTGAAGCAGATTGGACCTGAAGACCATAGTTTGCCGATCCCTGCTTTTAACCTTTCTCTTTTGTTCTTTTTTGGAGGTACTAGGAATGGAATCCAGGGGTCCTCTCCCAGAGTTACACCTCTGCCCTTTTTCTTTCCTCTTCCGACAAGAGTCTAGCTAGCCAGCGCAGGCTGGCCTTGAGCGTGCAGTCCCCCTGCCTCAGCCTCCTAAGTAGCAGCAACTGCAGGTCGCAGAACTTTTCTCCCTGTAGGATCATGCGGGGTCGTCCCACTTCCCCCAGTGAATAAACCATTCCAGCTTGAAGGGCCCTGGACCCCGGAAAGCGGCCAGGCAGTCAAGATGGGAGCCCACTTTTCCTGGTGTCTTCTCCACCCGCTGTCCCAGTCACTGCCGATTCAAGCCAGCAGCACCCCGATACTCAGACTCCCTGGCAGTCACCTCCATGACCCAGTGGAAACAACTCACTGCAAGGCCCTGGAACCCGCAGCGTGGCACCTGCCGCCTAAGGCAGCGCCACACTTGACACCAGAGTGGGCAGCTTTCCGAGGACGAAGCCAGCTCACAGGGAATCGGGCTCTAAAAATAAGCACTTTGCACATTTCTTTTAGCTCCTTTCTCTCCATAAAGGCCTCCGCAGATGGCTCCTTTACATCATGCTCCCAAATGACTAGCTGATAAATATTCATACTTAGAGAAATGGCACCGCCCACTTTCCAAAGTGTCAGCCTGCTCGCCCCGGGCTTGTGTGTCTAGGGGCGCTGCCCGCGTTCACAGGCCTCGACCCCCACACGAGCTCTCTCGTGCGTGTGCCTCCTCTGCCCGCAGTGGGGGTTCTCCAGCCACTGCAGACGTCTCGGGCTGTCACGTGGGACTGGCGCCCAGGCCATGGAGCTGTTCTGCAGCCCCCAGGGCCCAGGACCGTTATCTGAGCCAGTCACCGACAGTGTCCCCAGCCAGGGAGCAGCAGGCGGTGGAAACCTGGCTTGGGCCAGAAAACATGCAAGAGAACAAGGTCTCTGGGCCTGGAGGCGCACGTCTGCAATCCCAGTACTGGGGAGGCTGAAGCAGGAGAGCTGCTGTGAGTAGGCCAGCCTGGGCTAGAGAGACTCTGTCACAAAAAATCAAGAACAAAAGTGCTACAACTACATTGTTGGGGGTCACCCTTACTGCCCCCAGCCTCCCCCGGGCCTCGCTGAAAGCAAACAACCCCCTTACCTGTGAGCCAGGGGTGATGGCACTTACCCTGAGTACCCTCCGGAAGTCACTGCGGTGGGATGACATGGCTTCCCGCGCACACACGCAAGTCACCCGTCACCGCTGAGACGAGTCACTTGCTCGGCTGTTCTTTCTGCTGGTCCCAATCCTCCAGTTTCTCACCAGGTAGCAGGAGCCAGCTCCTGAGCCAACCCCTGCTTGTCTCCCAACCAGCCCCAGCGCCCCTGTGCCAGGGCCTGCACCTGAGGCACCTGGCTTCCTAGTGGCAGCCCAGTGCTCCGCCACCGCCTGAAACAGCCTCTAGCCAGGCCCTGATGAGGGTTCCCCCCCCCCCAATTCTTGGGACACTGAACTCTGTCCCCAGTCCTGCGGACTGAACCCAGGGCTCTCACGCTGACCTGCAGCCTTTGTCCCACCCTCTTTTTCCCAAGACTGCCCACAGTGAGCTCAAACTAGTGACCCTCCTGCTTCAGCCTCCCAGAGGAAGGGGATTACAGGTACACTCCACCACACCCGATTCCACTAGAATCTTACTGTTCCCTCCCTCACTGTCCCCGAGGCCACCTGCCCTTGAATAATCCCTACGAGACCGCCTGGGGCCCAAGGCCAGACACACTACAGGCCCGTACTAAACTCTCACCGACCCTACGAACGATGCAGCACTGGGTCCATGGAACCTAGAAACTAAACCGGCTTTTGGAGCACAGAGCAGCCAGTTCCTCCGCAAGGTGGGGCAAGAGTGGGGGCTGCAGGGACAGCACCCTGCTCAGGGGCCGCTGGGATCACTGCTGGCTCACTTTCCCTTTGGACTCAGGCAGGACAGGGCCGCATGGTCACCGGCCCTGCGCCCGCAGCCAGGTGGGGCGCGCACCGTCAGAGGGCAGCGTGAAATCCAGTGCGCTTCCCCCAGGGAGCGGGGAGGGGCCTCACACAGGCCAACGGGCACCGAAAGCACACACAGAAGGGCAGCTTACTTTCTTTAATTTATTTAAGAATTTTACAAAAACAAAATCAAAAAGACCCCAAACAAAAACAAAACAAAAACCACAATAAAAACCTAAATACAGAATTCGTTACGCTTCATGGGTGATGGTTTCTCTTTGCGGGGGTGCAGTCCACACATTTTTATTGCATGAAACCAGTCTCAGAGGAAAGTCCGTATCGCCAGGGTGAGGACACCCACTCCGGACGCTCGCGCTGTTCGGGCCCAGCGGAGGAAGGCAGCAGGGCGGCAGAGGGCACGGAGGATGCTCCCGACAGCGGCGACAGAGAGGGAGGCTGCAGAGAAGGGAACACGACACCCGAGAGTCCGTGCCACTCCGCCGCGGGCGGTCTTTGGCTCCATCGGACGATGCCTGGAGGCGCAGCACCGTGGCGGGCAGTCAGAGAGGAAGGGCTGCACCGACGCAGAACATAGCCTTCGCCCGAGGAGGTAGAACCTGGCCAAAGTTTTATTGCAGAGATACAGCGTACCTCTTCCCACCTCTCATGGCTGATGGTAGATACAAGTGGTTGTTGAAAAATAGTATCAGTAGTTCGCGAATTTAGTATAAACCATGAACAGAACAGGGGAAAAAAAACCCATGAACAAGATGATTTTTCCTGGTTGTGACTGCACTGTGCTACACAAAGAAAAGCTCTCTGTCCCAGGAAGCGGGGGAAGAGGGAAGGCTCGAGCCCCTTTAATCTCTTCAGTGCCAAACATCACTACATCCTGCAAGTCCCTCGGTGTGCACTGGCCTTGTCGCCAAGGCCCCAAAGGGCGTCAGAGCGGGGTCCAGCTTGAAGGCCACTCTCCTGGAGGGCCCTACAGGCTGTCGTTCAGCCCCAAGCTGCCAGAACCAAAAAGAACCCACTCATCCAGGCTTCCTCCCTCACTCGACTGCACGCCGGGGCATCTCCGTATCACTGCCCCTGCCACCGCTGCTGCAAATGCCACAGGTCGACCGAGCACTGTGTGGGCACCAGTCAGAAAGCTGGGCTGCAGGGGCTGCTGCTGGAGCACCAGGCCTGCCTGCACACCTCACCCCTGCAAATGGAGCGCCCGAGGGCTAGCCGAAGGCAGGTAGGCAGGCAGGGACCTGCAAAATTTCACAGGCCTACCAGGTCGAATGATAATGGACAGAACGTATGCTCTCAGATCGTCCTTTAAGGTGCCAAGTCCGCAAACGACACGCGGCTGCCCGCTCCTGGGCGCCCCGGCCGCTCCTGCCAGCCCAGGTCCGCAGCACACATGTTCTCCAGTGTCACCTGTGCCTCACCTACCGGGTTTGTCCCCACCTACTACTATAAATATCCTTAGCAAGGGACAGCCGAAGCAGATCAATTACCTGCATCTGCTGCAAAATACATTTGTGATTGTTGTATGTGGCTTAAAGTACAGGCTCGACTTTCTAAATTACTGGGGGAGTTCGCAGCAGTGGGCCATGAACAGTGATGCAAAGGTTCTAATCTGCAAAATGTCCCTGTTGGGTGGAAAGTCCAAACTGACAGATTTGGTGCAGGCCTGAAAAACTGCAAGGCAGGAGCAAGTCAGGCTTCCTGAAGAGCTGGGTTTGATCCCAAATGCACTGAAGAAGTTGCAGGAGTAGGAGCTTAACCAAATCGTGGGAAGCAAAAAAAAAAAAAAAAAAAGAAAGGAAGAAAGGAAACAAGAAACCGCCACTCACGGTGGCTTCCAGAGAACAACCTAAGTAAACCCTGCCCGGGCACAGCCAGGCAGGACCCACACGCACTCCAGCGCGCTCCTCCAGCACGGTGTGGGGCGCACGGACAGGAGTGTGATTGTGATAAAAACGCAAAGCCCGAGCAAGGGTGCGGAAACAGACAGGACCTGCACACAGAGATGCGAACTGAGAGGTCAGAATGAAGTCAAGTAAGTCTCCCCTACTTTCCTAAGCAGGAAAGAAAAAGCAGTGACCCGATATGGGAAGTCAAGAAAAGAATAAATAGAAGTGAAGGAAGAGGGAAAAGGGCAAAACAAGTGGACGGGGCCCAAATTTACAAGAGATATTTACATTCAGGATTCAAAAGAGCTTACATTTCTCTATATACATATTAATATACATATATATAGGTACAGCATACAATTAGAAAGTAGGTTCTGGATTTCACCAACATACTCAGAAAAAAACCTCACTAGCTAGTTTGAGCTGCAGGTATCTAGGTGTGGATTTTCACTGAGAACACTGTACTTCTATCAGACAACTGGCCTTGCATGAGGTTTCTGCGAAGGCTTTGTGCTCTCAGCTGCGGCCCTGACATGGGACGAGGGCTACATCTGAGCACACAGGTGCGCACGCGGGTGTGATGTGACCCAGGGAGGCCACAGGCACAAGAGGGGATAGTCAACGGTGCGGCAGCAGGACGCCCACGCTGACCACCATCATCCAGGTCCCAGCCTCAGGGCAGCTCTCCCTGGCGGCGTCCTTAGAACTGCCCAGCGCTACCCGGGGTCGTGTTAAAAGGGGGAGTAACTGCGGAAGGCCTGGCCTTTCAGTGAGGACCAGGAAGAGGGCCGGAGGCAAACTTCCACCCCTGCTCTCCTAAACTGAGACAGAGCAGTAACTGCTCATCTCTTGCTTTCTGTCTTAGGCTAAACTGCGAAGTGGAGGGAGGGGACAAGGCTCTGGTTACACAAGACGCCATGTCCTGGGTCCCTCTCTCCTGTTCAAATAGCATCACAGAGTGACTGACAAATGAGTGCCCCATGGGCTAAGGCCAAAAATTAGCTTCCCAAGGAGTTTGGTAATTTAAATTTATTACTTTTGCCTCTACAGACAGAGCAAGCTACAAGATTTTTTGTTGCAACTCAAAATGGTTTGTGAAGTACTAATTAACTGAGAATAAATATAAATACACACAACACACACAAACACAGTCTACTACAGTGCTCTGGATGCAGCTTCTTGCTAATTCATATACACAGGAGAAGATACTGAAGAGTGCAGCGCAATTTAGTAGCCAAAAGAGAAAAAGGCCTAGCCTACCTACTTTTGATCAAATTGTGTTTAAAGAGATACTTCCTCCATACTTTCAAGCACTCCCTCCACCCATGCACTGCCACAGAGACTTGGGGCAGAGAGGCTGCAGCCAAGGGGACACTGCCGCCCCAGGGGACAGCTGAGCCGCTCTGGACTCATGAATGGTTTGCATTACAACTGGCACTGTAAACCCTGAACACATGGACATGATTTACAATCAAACATGCATGCTCTGAGCCAGAGTGCTAAAGCGGGAGCAAAGGCCACGGGGACTCCTGGTGGGCTAGACAAGGCCTCCAGGTGGAGATGTGGCAGGCAGATCCCGCAGATGGCCATTCTGCACACGCCAGCTGCTGTCATGCCCTGGACCTGTGACAGAAGTGGCCCCTGAACGCTGGGGCTTCCTCAGTGGCTAGCCCAGACGCTCTGTCACACAGGTACAGTGTAGACACTGGGTATTCACTCCTGGAGGGGGCAAGCACTGGCTGTGGACGCCACACATGCGGCACCCGTCCCATCCATCCGCACTGCTCACCTGAAAAGGTCTGCCTTGAAAGGGCTGTCAGGGGCCTCACTTCTACAAAGACCACCACACACTCCGGCCCCTTCACACTGACAGCAGATGTTACAGCACGCCTGGGCTGGGGGAAGCCAGAACCTGCTATACGGAGACCTCACACACAGGAAGTGGAGCTGGGCCAAGAGCACAGGAGCCTCTGTCCTGTCTGCCACCGGATCTCACTGGCAGGCAGTTTTCAGGTGAATCCGAACTCGCCCAGTTCAGATTCACCTGAACACGCTGAAGGCCACGGGCAGGACCAGCACTCTACAAACAGAAGCACCAGCTGGGAGGCTCCGGCTGCAACAGGAGCTGGTCAGAGGTCCTGACTGGGGACAGTGGTAGATCTCTTAAGGGTCACTGCCTGAGGTGCACGGACCAGACTGAGGACAAAAGCCACATCCACTGGGCACATGACGCCCACGAACAGAAATTATTCTCAATTTGTTCTTTTAGGCACTAACAATAAGCACATCCCAAGAAAACAAGGATAAACTTAAATAAAGTCAGGGTTAAAGAAACACAAGAGGATGAAAGATCTAAATTTTGATCAGGTTTCTATCCCTTAATGTACCTTTCCCCCAACTCTTTGAGAAGTTTAAAAAGTTACAAAGAATCAATGCAACCTGAACAACATTCAGAGGTTTATCCTGTTACCCTGCCTCAACACCACCTCAGAATTTATAATTTGGGAGCGGGTTTGCAGCCAGGCTCTACCTCTCTCTGAACTGAGGCCCCACAGGTCCTGCAGAGGCCCCTCCAGACTCTGACTGCTGTCCCCAGTGAGGGCCTAAGCACGAGTCCACTTCATTAGGATGATAACTTTTTATTTAACATCTACAAGATTTTGGTACCTTGCAGTTTTGACCAGGTTTATACAATCTTAATTTTAATAGTGCAACCTGTGCAAGCAAAACACAAAACAAAACAAAACAAAAGAAAAAGGAAAAGAGGAAAGAAAAAAGACCAATTGTCCCTCACTTGTTTTTATAAACATCTATTATAGGCGAAACAAAACTTACCCATGTTATAGATAAGTGTCTATTCACATTTGTACATTACCATTTTTAACAGCTTGAGATAAACTCTACAATGTCTTACAACACATGAAACAATATTCAAGTTACTGGGTAACAACAATAAGAACAAAAAAACATACAGCAGAAGCCTCAAGTGTTTCCTCATTTCTAGTTTACAACTCAAGTATGGTTTTCTGTTCATGAGTGACAAAACTTCAGGTAATGAAATGAAGTAAAACGAGAGTGTTTGCAAGACGGAAGCCAACTGTACTTCTAAAACTATCTTTAAGTTAAGGAAAATGTAACTTTTAAGAAAAATAGGCTTATAGCCATTTTTGCAGCACACATTAGGAATACTATTAATACATTAAAATGAACTTTGAAGAGCTTTATTACAAGAAGTATGTACTCATTACCATGACAGAAACCTGGGGCAGGGGAGGGAGAGGGGAGGGCCTGCAGGGCTGAGAGCAACACCCAGGTATAAACACTATAAAAATGCAATAACCAATGCTGTACATCTACAAATCTCCTCTCCAACACTCAACTTCTGGGTTAATCTTGTTTACGCATGCTTTCAAAGACATGCACTGTCAGAACAAAAACTACAAAAAAACCTGAATGCATGATATGCAGCCTTTCATTTCATGCTTTAGTAAACCTATTGTTTTAAGTTGGAAAAAGAAATCAATATATAATTTCTGTATTTATAGACTCAATACATGCATCTGCGGACAGCTCCCCGCAATGACATGAATGCACTGCATTAACCCTGAGCACTGTGGAACGGAACAGTAAAGCCAGTTTGGGAATTTCCAAGCATCTTCTACCGACTGCGGTTTGTTGCCTGTAGCAAACGCACAAACAGATCGATGTACTGCGCACGCACACGCGTGTACCCTCCTCTGCTCACCCAAACAGAAGCGTACATACAGGAAGCCCCAGGGGAGGCAAGAGGAAAGACACATGTACTATCATCGGCACTGATTTTGTTTTGCTACCTATTCCAGGTTTGTCCTTATTCCCAAAAAAAATTAACTAGAGAGCACAACCGAAAAAAAAAATAGAATTCTTTGGAAACTGTCCCTGATTTTTATGCAAATGATATGCCCCCACAGCATCTCAGACACACCGTTCGCGGCCTGTCTGTCCTTCACGCGTTGCTCAAGTTGGCGATGCTCTGTGGGTGATGCTGCTGCCACAGCTGTTTCTGCTGGACCGCAAGCTGCTGAGACTGGTCTGAAGTTGACAGGAGGTTTACGAGTGGAGACACACAATTTGCCGGAATGATCAAGCCTGTAATTAACAACAAGAACTTACAAAGCTGTGTCCAGCAGAAACCATACTGCACCTTACAACTTCACAGCAGTTTCCAAATGAGGAGTGACTTTAAGTTTAACAAACAAGAACTTCACACACCAATTTACTGAGTATGGAGAAACTGTAATGGTGCATTAAGATGCAACCTGGTTCCTCAGCTGTGTTTCCCATAAGCCCCAAGCACACGCATGACACCATCTTTGCACTGAAGGAAGGGGTTGAGAGCAGCACTTGCTTTTCCAGTGCAGGCACCACCTTCCGGCCAGGCACACAGGCACGAAGAGGCTCCAGTCTGGGAGCTGCCAACTCAAGTGCCCGTGCCGACAAGGAACTTTGTGGTGGGCACAGAGCAGAGATGCAAGGACACATAGCCCCAGTGGAGGGAATGTCTGCTCCATGCGGACGGATGCAAAGGCAATGCTCCAGGGCAGCTTTTTACAATGCACTGGAAATTCAGACTTTGACATGACATGCCTCCGCTTTTTGTTTTTTTTAAATGTGGCAACTAATTCAAATAAAAACTTGCCACAACTAAAAATATTTGAGAGCCAGGGATTTAGCTCAGTGGCTTAAGCGCCTGCCTGGCAGGCGCGAGGTGGTAAGTTTAATCCCCAGTAACATAACGTAACATAACATTACATAAAAATAAAAATGAAAACAAAAACAAAAATAAAAATATTTGAGAGTCAAAAACAAAACAAAAGCCCATTCCTGGACAGACTCTGGCCCCAGGCTGTACCAAGGAGGGCTGGGCCCACGTCCCGCTTGGTGGGACATCGCAGGGCCATGAGCGGTGGGCCTGCCGCTCCTCAGGAAACTTGCAGGGGGGCCCTCTGCACTGCACTCCACACCCTCGAGCCAGCTCAGTGAGAGCCCAGGACAAGAAGCCGAACTGAGGCCCTGTTCAGGGACCACAGGCATGGGCACAGCACCAGAGGGACAATCCACAGTCACTACAGCCAGAGCACGACATCCCTTCAAAGGACACCCCACTTGACCCTGCACCCCACTGCTGGCATGGATGTGAAATGCCTGTGGAAGGGTACTAAGGGATCAGAAGCAAAGTAACAATGGTCGGATCTGATTTTTCCCCACAAATTAAGCAAAACAGAAATCAGACTCACCTACAATCCGCTGTCCATCTTCTGTCCTCAATCGAACTATCTGCATTTTCACATTCGTGCCACTGACAGATGCAAGAACGCCCTCCACTTTCGTCCACACACTCAGGACTGAACCACATAAGACATAATACGTGCGGCAGCGAAGACCTATTTCACAGACTAATCCCAAGCTTGCTTTTTTACAATTGCCACGCCTAGGAGGGACAGGAGAAAAAATGCTCATGTTTATACGCGCATACACCTCCACCTCCATGAAAGGTTTCCAAGGTCCACACAAATTTCAAATGGAAGCCAGCCGTGGTGGCGCACGCCTTTAATCCCAGCACTCAGGAGGCTGAGATAGGAGGAGTGTTGTGAGTTCGAGGTCAGCTTGGGCTACAACGTGAGCGCAAGGCCGGCCTGAGCTACATAGTGCGACCCTGCCTCAAAAAACCAGGGCCGGGAGTTTGGCTCAGTGGCTTAAGCGCCTGCCCTGGCAGGCGCGAGGTTGCGAGTTCAATCCCCGGTGCCGAAAAAAAAAAAAAAATTTCAAATGGAAAATCTAGCCATTTTAGTTTTCATGGTTTTACTCTAGTAATGCCGGCCACTTAAGTCAACCTGTCACTCACTCCTATATTATTAAACTACTGATAACACTATTCTAGATCATAGTAGTAGGAATGATCTCAGTGACCAAAAGAGGCAAAAACCATAGGTAGACTTAAGGAGAACTGACAAACAAAAAACAAAATAAAACAAGCTATTATTTGTGGTTACAATTATTTTCATTATTTACCAATGGAGCTCTCTTTCGGGGCAGCATCAAACCAAGAGGAAAATACGCAGCGTTAATTGTGCACACACAAGCACACTTTATGCTATGACACAAAGCAAATGTTTCAGAGGACGTTCAGATTTTAACTTTTGAACTATTTTATCTTGAAGACTTCTAAGTTTTTTATTTTTTGTCTTTGTGAGACATGGTCTCACTATGCACTTCAGGCTAGCCTTCAACATACTTTGGGCCCAGAGTGGCCTCAAACTCACAGCAACCCTCCTGCCTTGACCTCCCAAGGGCTGGGATTACAGGTGTGCACCACCACACCCAGCTAGACTTCTAAATTTGAAGTATTTTTTGTTATTTGAGAGAAGATCTCACTGTGTAGTTTAGGCTAGCCTTGAACTATGTAGCCCAGTCTGGCATTAAACTCACAGTGATCCTCCTGCCTCAGCTTTCCAAGTGCTGGGATTACAGGCATGCACCACCACATTCAGCTCTAAATTTCAATTTCCAATAGTGCTAATCTGCATTCAAAATGAAAACAAAGTACTGTTCACATCAAAAAAAATGTAGTAATCTGTAAGTGGACAAACTGAGCTAAAATTCATTGTTCTTTATTACATAGTGGCCCAGACAATACCAGGGCATGAACTATTTGATGAATTAAACTCTGCAGAGTACTCCAACAGTCTGCACAAGGTCCTAAGATAAACCCCAAGAAGGGGCAAGTGGGGATTGCAGCAGCCCGACAGGACAGGACGACAGCACACTTTTTTGCACTGTGCAGTAACTCAGTCTCCTAACATCTTAAAAGTTTCAAAGATTTGGGACAACAGTAAGACTTACAAAAACAGAAAGGAAGGATGAGACAAAGAGAATGAGAAGAGGAAGAGACAGGAAAACCAACTCCTAGCACCAAGAGTGACAGCTAAGGGCCAAAGCATCAAAACCATCAGCCAAGAGCAGCGAGGCCTGAATAGTGCTGCTCCACAAGAGCGCACTGAGCCCTGCCACCACCTGAAGTGGAAGCACCCGCGCACAGAGGGACAGACAGACAGATGGCAGCAGCTGGTGTATCACACACAAGGACCGATTGGTAATGAGGGGAGGGGCGTTCAAATCCTGACTGCACTCTGGAAAACAGGGCGAGAAATATGGGAATACTAACCAATAAGCATGAGTACAAGTGTCTGCAGATGAATTATACTGGTCTAACCAATGCACAAGGGCGTCATCCGAGACCACCTGTGGAAATAAAACAAAATGTCATTGAAACAATGCCGCTTTAAATAAACAAGTCTAGAAACAGGCAACTTCAAATCACCCCGACTCAGAAAACCCAGCTTTTGTGTCTAGCTCAATTTAATGCCATTCAGAAAGTTCTGCTATGTTTCCTCTGATGTACCGAGGTCCTCAAATGGTTTGGTAAATTGTAATTGTTTTTTCAAATGAGAATAGCTAGGAAAAGTAAGGAACTAGTAAGAATAAAAACTATAGGTAATATTTGGAAAACTACTTATTTACTACTTTCTGGACATCACTGAAACATACAAACATTATAACGTACACAATAAAACTCCAAAGTGCGAAGGAATTTCAGTCTCACATATCTTTATTTAAAAGTTCTAATTGTTGTAGTCAGCCCTGAAAGCTGCTGTTACTGACAACATACACTGTTTCAACTCATCACTGTACTAGCTTCTTAATGGTTGATAACAGCAAGACTAGGATATTAGTAGAACAAAACTAGACATTATTCTGAGAATTATCTTTTAAACAGTAACCAAGTAAGAGAATTGACACAATAATTTCATATCTAGATACAACCATCCTTGACACAATTTCTATATACAAGGAGTAATCACAAAATGCATTGAATTTCTGAATTTAATAAAAACTTTTTATAGTAAAAGATGTATTGCCAAAACAATAGGATAAATGTGTTCAAAGTGGGAGTACATGGAGGGGAATTAATGGCAATTTTTCTTTTATTAGAGTAATTTTAAAAAATTTATTTCGGCATGCATCAGTTTCTGATCACACTCCACACACATGCATTCTGCACTGGTGACTGAACACAGCTTATGCATGCTGATCAAGTGTTCCACCACTATGCTACCACATCAGTCTTTTTCATTTTTTAATCTTAAGACACTATCTCAGTAAGTTGACTAGGATAGGCTCAAACTGCCTGAGCCTCCCAAGTAGCTGTGAGTACAGGTATATGTTATTGTTCCAGGCTGTTTCAATATCATAAAACAAGAATTTATAAGCAGTGTAATGTACAATTACGGATATACCTTCTTGGCTGGGAGTGATGGCACACACCTATAATTCTAGCACTTGGGAGACTGAGGCAGAAGGATCACTGCAAGTTTGAGGCCAGTCTGAGCAACATAGTGAGTTCAAGGCCAGCCTGAACTACACAGCAAGATTTTGTCTCAAAAAAAAAAAAAAAAAAAAGTAAATAATAAAAATAAAAATACCTTCTTATACTTCTTTTTGAGATCACCATAAATTTCTAATTTGAGCTGCTTCCCAGTATTTGGTCGATAAACTAGGAAAAGTTTCTTTTTAGGGTTTACTTCCTTAACTAAGATGGCAGTTTTCTTGTTGTTTCTTATCTGCAGAGAAAAAAATGGCAAAATACAATGATTTGACTTTCAAACATGTTTGTGTAGCATCACATCAGCAAATACAGCCATTAAAGTAACTGTACCATCACATCAGTAAGTGCATGAATATGTAACTGGGATCAAGAAGACCACGACTGCTTGCTCCCGCTGTAACAAGCTTCACACCCAGAAAGCAGCTATTT
>RJWM01018222.1:0-41436 GCA_004363535.1 Dasyprocta punctata | reverse complement strand
ATAACTTTTTTGGAACGTGTTTCATGTTCCTGGCATCTCCAGATTTCTGTGGCGTCCATTGCAGTTTCACTTCACTCCCAGTCACTCAGTACCCTCCCAGGAGCTTGTAGCAGGGATTCTGATCCTTTTAGTACATTTCCTGGACCAGGCCAATTAATCCATTATCCTTGAACTCATCCTCACACAAAGTTTTAGCATATTGACAAACTGTAGAAAAATGATTTGTAAGAATATAACACTCATGGTCTCTTGTCAAATTCTCAACAGAATCCTCATTTCCAAGTCTGAAGCTTCATAAGCACAATTTTTATTCTGCATTCTTTTCAACGTTGAGAGCTTCTGAGTTACTATGAGAATCATCCATCAATGCCTGCTTACACCATCCTGGGAGTCTGCAGCCCACACCATCAAGACCACACATTCCTCCTGAGAAATAGTTCCAAAGGTTTCTGAACCACATGGTCGTAAATAGTTATAGTAATGACTCCACTTCTCTATTTGAAATTTTCTGTATCGTTCACTTTTCTGTTGCTGGACAGAAATTCCAAACCTCACAATTTTAAAAAAAACGTTAATTTTGGTTCACACTTTCAGAGTTTTCAAATCATGATTGGCTAACTCTAAGGCTTAAATATCCTGGCAGTAGAGCACGCACAGGAAGACAGCTCAATCTATGGCAGAGAGGTGGAAAAACATGGGCAAAGCTGAAGAGATTTCATGGACAGACGCAGTCCCCAAGCTCATGTCTCCATGACCTACTTCCTTCAGCTAGGACCCACATCCTAAAAGCCCATTCATCTATAACCTCATTGATAAATTAATCCATTGATGAGGTTAGTCTCCTCACAATCTAATCACTTCTTTAAAAAATCTCTCAATCTTTTCAAGTTGATAACTAAGACGAACAGACACAATAGTTAAAAGAATATATAAATATACATGAAATATATATAGTTTAATATGATTTTTGCATATATTACTCAGTAAAATCTTTTTAAAACTCACAGTTAAATATTAGTCTCAATAAAATAGCACTTGTTAGTGGTTCTGGCATTATGTTAAGATTAAAATTCAGTAATTTTCCTTATCTCTTATAGAAACTTCTGATTTTTTATTGTTTGTCTTTTAATCAACAACTTGAACTAATTAAACTAGTATTATTTAAAGTGGAAATCTGGGGAATAATTTAAAAATTTCAGCATGATTTCATTCTGTTCTTTTTTTTTTTTTTTTTTTTTTTTTTTTTTTTTTTTTTTTTTTTTTTTTTTTTTTTTTTTTTTTTTTTTTTTTTTTTTTTTTTTTTTTTTTTTTTTTTTTTTTTTTTTTTTTTTTTTTTTTTTTTTTTTTTTTTTTTTTTTTACTAAAAAGCAAAAGTACTGTGTTAAATGCCACGTATGGCACTTTTAAATTTATAATCACGTTTGCCCATAGTGTCAGAGTTATGTGGTAGGTATCTTGTAATTTTAACATTTGCTAGAAAAATACAATTCTCTCATAGGCTCTCATTTAGTTTACCTTCAGTGTAAATTTAGATGGCTCTTTGTGCTACTAAATAAAAATTTTAAGAACATCAGCTGGACTCAAAGCCTGCTTAGTGTTTTTACTAAGTCTGTATTTTGTAGTTCATCTGACTATCATCACTTATAAATTGAATTTGTACAAAATAGAAAGATTTTGAAATTAAAAGCAAATGATATTTATTTATATTGTCTTTTAGCTTCAGAGTTTGGAATAAATATATAACCATAAAAAGTAAAACTTGCATGAATATTTTAATACTAAATATATTGAGACATCATGAGATTAATATGTCAGATTTAGCCTCTACAATTACAAAGGAGCAATCCCACCTCTATAGAGAAGTTGTACATATTCTAGAAAATTCTAATTTACCTTTACACTGAAATTAGGTGTTACTGGTTAAAGAGTGAAAGTGCTGGTTCATTTAAATGAATGCAGAATTTATTACTATTTATGAAGTTGAGCTGCATTCTGCTTTCCAGATGTTATATTCTTGAACTTCCTCACTCCTTCCTGAAAACTCTATTTGCCAGTCTAAACTATAATTTGTGACAAATTCTGAATTGTTTTTTAATCTATACTCTTTTTTTCCACCTTTTCTGGTTACTGCATACCCATTTTTTTTTTCTAGTGTCAAATACCTAATTAAAAGACTGCATTTTCTAGTCTTTTAAAGTGACATGTGGCCACTGGACTTACTCCTAGTCAATTGAAAGGGCTGTAGTAGCTTTTAGATTAGACTTCCTGGAATTCTGACTACACGTAAAAGGAAAGTTTGGTGAGGTATTCTGTATCAAATATCCTGCTTCTACACTCTGTTAATCTCCCAGATGTCACTAGTGTCTCTGTACAACCCATTAATCAACACAGTAGCTATACTGACTTTTAAAAAACAAATTAGAACCCCAGCATGGTGGCACATGCCTTTAATACCAGTACTCTTGAAAGGCTCAGGCAAGAGGATCATTGTGAGTTCGAGACCAGCCTGGGCTACAAAGTGAGTTTGAGGCCAGCCTGAACTGCACAGTGAGACCCTGTCTCAAAAAATAGGGCTGAGGATTTAGCTCAGCGGTGGAAGCACCTGTCTGGCAGGCTTGAGGCTGTGAGTTCAATCCTGGGTACCATGAAAAAAAATGCAAATTAGGTATCATTTCTGTCCCCTGCCAAGTCATTTTAAAAAACCATACTTGGATTCAAATACAAATTCCACGGCCTAGTAAATAAAGCCTCCATGCATTCTTTCTATCTCTTACACCTTTAACTAGCTTGTCATTTTTCTAGTTTACTAATCTTTAGGATATTTTCAGGTTTTTCACATGTGCCAAGACCCTTTCTACTCACTTTGCCTAGAATAATCCTCCCCAGCTCTCTGTGTAATTAGCACCCTCTTGTCAAAGTCAACTCTTTAGATAGAACTTTCTCAATGAACCAGTTCATCTTTTTACAGTACTTTCAATCATGATGTAGTGTGGTATTCTCTGTGTGTTATACCATGTACTTCATTATTTGTTTATTTACTGACTTCTTACAGAAGCAGATTTTTAGCTATTCTCTTTTTTTTTTTAATTAGAGCTCATGGTTGGACCTCAGTGTAGTATGTGATATGAATTTAGCCACTTTCTGTGAAGCCTAAAGCCACTCTCCTCTTTTCCAAGAAACAAAATGTTCCTTCCACATAAATTGCCCCTCAGACTTTGCCTTCTATTACACCCAAGACCTAACCACAATACTTTTCTTCCTCTCTGACAGACCCAGAAACAGTTCCAGTCACAGACCCAGAAATCAATCTACAGTCCCCACCAACGGGAGTCCTGAGGGAGGTGGGCCCCTGAACCAAGTCCCCGCCCCAGACTCATACCCTAAGAGCTTCACTCTCTTTCCTCCTCTCAAATAAAAGCATGTGTCCTCTTGCATTTCTGGCCAACTCTTGGACTGATGACCCAGGTATATTGTCACTGGACAGAATGAACCTCCACTTTAAATTTTCATGAGGCTGGTAATTTTGTTGGTTTCACCACAAGTCTTTTCTGATCTAACACTTTCCACACAAATTTTACCAGATATATTAAAGTACAAACTCCAAACTGGTGCTACATACTGTGTTTGATTGATTTGCTAAGAAATCAGTTTTAGAGTCACCTTACTCCTTGAGTCATGTTACTAAATCATTCTGAGCTGGTGCTGTGAATTAGATCCAGAATGTTCCCCCAAAATCCTCATGTGTTCAGAGTTGTTTCTTTTGGGAGATAATTGGTCATAGGGCACTGTACTGACTCTGCAGATTAACCCCACTGATGATTTCAGAGCTAATGTACTGCTGCAGGTAGGGACTGGCGGGAAGGGACAGGTCACCTGGAGCCTGATCTTGAAGAGTTTGTTTCCCTACTAGCTCTTCCTGCACTCTCTCTGCTTCCTGGTCACCAGGATGTGATCAGCTTTCCACCCTCACTGTGCCTTCTGCCACACCGCTTCTGCCTTGGGCTGAAAATACGTGAAAATAAACATCTCCTTTTGAAAATTGTAGGCGCCAGGTACCGTGACACAGTAAAGATAAAGTAACTAAAAAATAGGTGGTGTAATACAAGAATATTTTGTGGACTTATTTCAGTGTTTTCACTTTATTCACACTCCCATTTCTTCACTCTCTTAGCAGCTCTTCCCAGTATATTACATGCATGTCATTTCAGTGCAGCTCCATTAGCTGTGTATATCCTTGAATTAAAAAAAAAATGATTTTCAATGTTTGCTTAATTTACATATATTATCCTATGTTAAATACTTTCTAATGATTATTTTAATGCTCAGCAATATACTATTGAGATGTCTTTGTAAGTACAGTTAGTTACTTCACAATTCTATATTGTAGTATTCTATTACAGGGAAATACTATATTATAATTTCTTTATCAACTCACAAAAACTAATTTATGGCTATTTTGTACTACCATATCTAAAATTTTATAGTTAAAGTCTTGTACAAGTTCAATAATGGGCACATCATAAAAAAATGATAGATTTTCTACATCAATATCAAAGATTTGTACTAAATAAAACCATAACAATAAGTCAATGAAAGGGTAACAGACTAGCAAAAAATATTTGTAACATCCACATCTATGAGGGACCATCAGTATAATACACAAGAAATGTGTTCATGCTAAAAACCTCAAAAGAAAAATAGACAATTTGTTGGCTATGCTCATCTTAATTTTTACCTGTATTATCTACCTAACACAGTGTTATTCCTTTATAAGTATCTCATATAATACACACACACACACACACACACACACGCACTTCACTAAGAAATGGACTGAATGAGTATATGAAAAAATTGGTGTACACTTTGATAAGTGTCAGTATAAGAATCTTACATATTACAAGTCTAAGTAAATGAATTCTCTTTTGTATGAACAGGGTAAATTATCCTTAACAGAACATCAGTATGAATTAAATTCTGATCTGATTCATAGAAAAATTATAAATTAAAATCTTGAGGTAAATATTTTAACATAATAGTATAATATTCTCTCTGAAATATAAATTTTAATGCTTTATTAAAAGTAGAAATATTTCTTAAAACTTATTGCAGAAAGTAAAATGTTATTATTAATGTATTTATCTTTTTTGATTCAAAACAACATAGCTTTTATTTTATATCAGTTTGTAATTTTAAAATATTTGGTTTACAGTCAATCTCTTTTTTTCTTTTAGTATGTTTGCTTTGGTAGTATACTTTAATTCTATTACCTGATATATATTGCACATTCTAATCCTCTAAATTATGTTCTAAGACAGACTGCCTTTCTGTGTTGTTCTCATCCTTTGATCTGGACTCTGTTGGGTCAAATGCTTCCAGATGCTTCCATGATGACACAGGAAGACATTTTGTGGCGTGATGGCACTTCCAAAAGGTCTCTAAGACACACAGTGGATGAAATTTATTGGACCTTTTTCTTTTTCTTCCACAATGTCGGGTTTCCCATTAACAAACATGAAAAAAGCAAACATCGTGCAAAACAGAGTAAAGAAAAATAACTATTTTCAATCCCAGAAATGACAATTTTAAGGAAATGTATTTGTATAAAAAGAACTAAGGCACTAACAGATAATAGAGCAGGCTATTAATCTTGGGCTGTATCTTTTGTGGTGCTAAAACGTCAATTTCTTTTTCCAAAATTATCAGTTCATTTTTCTACATCCTTTAAAAACTGGACTATAGATAAACTTCATAGCATTTTTTGAAGAAAATATATCATGGCTTTAAAAAAGAATCTGAATTCTCAGGTCAGCAGTAAAGTAAAAGGAATTACATCTGAAGCAAGACCCATATGGAGATCACTAGCAATATTCTTAGGTGTTTTTTGTAGAATTAAACTACAAATACTATAAATAATTATTCATTAAACTTGAAGGAAATATTGCTTACCTAATACTGTGACCCCTGAAGTGACATTCTGGACGTAAGTAGCAATTTATCCTTAGAAATAGGAACTAAACAACATGCTTGCTTCAAGGGTGAGAAATAAGATACCTATTGTGTCAAATAGAGCTCACTAAAAGGAATTCAACCATAAGTGAAAGCTATTTACTTAGAGAATCAAGTTATTTAGCTAATAAGTTACATGTTACTATTTTTAATAATCATTAATTTGCTGGGAATATAGCTCAGTGGCACAGCGTCTGCCTGGCAAGCATGAGGTCTTGAGTTCGATTCCTGGTACAAAATAACAATAATAATAAATAATCATTAATTTTTATCATTTTTATCATTTTTAATGAGATTAGCACTTAAAGCAAAAATTTTAAATATGGAAATAATTTACTGAAACATAGTCTTATTATCATTCCTTGTACCAGTCATGTAGTTCCTTTCCCATTAGGGCTTTGATCCCACCTTTTGTACATCCTTTCAGAAGACTGTCCTAAGGGTCAGGATGGGAGTATGTGACCAGAGTAGCTTCAAACTGTGCAAGCCAGGGACACCATCTTCATAGGCCAGTGACATGGTTACTATGCATTGTGCTGTATAAAGTTTCTTTAATTCATCACAAGCACTTTCAGGAGTCATGCTTGTGGTATGTTTATCTGTACATTCTCTTTATTAAATTTTATTATAAATAAATACGCTTTGTTTATCCATTCTATACAGGGATGTTCAAGTTTTTGTCTATTATGACTAACGCTGCTACGAAAGTTGTTTAATTGTATTTTCAGGATAAAATTTTCCTTTTTATCAATAAATACTTATAATGGGAACTATTGGGTCGCAGTATAATTATAAACTGTTTTACCATATTACAGTCCCACCAATAATAAGACCGGGGGAAACTCAGGGTTGTACACCATGAAGCAACAATTATATTTTATTTTATTTATTTATTTTTTTGTGGCACCGGGGATCAAACTCACAGCATCGCGCCTGCCAGACAAGTGCTTAAGCCACTGAGCCAAACTCCCGGCCCTGAAGCAATAATTATGACTGATAGCCTATGAACATGTTTTTCAAGCCAAACTCATTCTCGCTGTTCAATTAGTTACTTCTGCACAACTTACTGTATAACTTAACTATACGTGCAGTGCATGCATTTCCATTGTCTCGCATAAGAATTCCAGTCAATCAGTTCACTTCCAGTGTTATCTGGGCCAAAGAGAAAAAGTTGTTTAATGATGTCTTTGGACAACAGATTTGAAACAGATTGCAATTTTTTTCCTCTGGGAACTTTAGTATAGCCTGACGACATTTTTGACTACATACTGGGGAAATCATGGCTTTTATTGTGCAGATTCCATGAATACTGGCAAACGTCCTATGGTGCACAAGAAAATCATTGAGAATGTGTTGAAAATCTTGCTTTGATATAAATATTATTTCTTAATAATTTCCTTTCTCAATGGGAATAATTTCCATCTTCTGAGAAATATTGACATTGGAAACATATACTAATTAAAGGAATCCCTGTTCAGCCCCGCACACTGGAACATAGTATCACTTTGACTTCAATCTTTGTTCTCCAAAAACACATTAGCTCAGAAACAACTTAGCATCTGTATGTTTGGGCTTGCTCTGAATTAACACCAATGGTTATATTGCACTATATTTATGAACAGAATTTAAGCATTCTCTTTCCTAATGTGAAATAAAGAATGTGTACTATTATTTTTGTGTCTTGCCCTTTGTCTTATTTCATCTAGGGGAAACAATTGCTTAAAAAAAGAAAGCAAATAATCTTAAATGTGCAAGCATCTCCTTATGTTAAAGGATCATCGACATCTACATTAAGATGAGGAACTTCTTCATAATATTGAAAATATCCCCAATTTAGCTTCTGGAATGAAGAAAACTGTCACAACATTCTATATATATAGAACTAAAAATAATGCTAAAGTTCTTACATTTCATTATTTACTCTATTAAAATAATGTCTGCATAGAGGATTTTTTTTTCCACAACATGTTGAATCTTTCTTTCCAATCATTTCAATGGATTGAGCAAGTAGATTTTGTTAAGAAAAAAACGGTGAAATGTGGTATCCTTACACTTTTAGGACCAGCATCGCTTACAACTTCCCGATGATCTGTGCTGATTCCTGAACCTACTCAACTTCCTCAGTTTTTGGTTGTTGAGAAGGAGTGCTTTAAGTAGAAAACAGTGTGCCAGAAATACACTCTCATGAAACTGCAAGCAGTTTTCTAAGGTCAGTGCTTTTTAGGTAAATAATTGGGATAACTATGCAAAAATAAAGTTGGAATTCAGAGACTAGATACTGATTTATTTCCCTGAAAGACAATCAGGCATTTAACAATCCACTTTCCATTTAGCTAAAGCTCTGTCCCTCTAAGCCTAGTTCAAAATCGAGATTGATACAGTTAATGTCTGTTAAACATCCCTCTAAGAGTGAAGAATAATGCTTTCACAGGCTTTAAGTCTAAAATGATTGTTATCTCTAATTTTGACTCGTGCTTGCAAAATTCATTAATAAAATTGATAAACATAAAGGTACCATCTACTGCCACTGGTTTTCTCAGTGCTGCCTTCTTAGTTACCATACATGGATAACTAGATTTCAACTGTTCATTTAGATCATTTTGTGCTTGACTATTAAGGAGTTTCAGACACTGAAGCATGAATTGTTTTCAAATATCATTGACTCAGCCTCTAGAGTCTTTGCCTTAATTAAAAAATTTTAACATCAAGATTCTTTTATTGCATAGCTTGTTGATGCTGCTTTTACCATGATATTGATTATAAAATATGTAAAAATAAATTAATTAACATGAGTGTTAAATGTGTCTTTATTTTTTCAATCTTTAGGAAAGAAAGAAAAGTATTAAGTTATAGATGAGTTGTTTTTAACTTGTTAAAACTTGATAGGCCCTACTTTGCTTTATTATGACTCATAACAGTTACTTAAAGAAATATTGACATAGGATTAGAGAGTAGTGGAAATAAGTACAGCTTTTTCACATCAAGTGTTGTTTTTTATGAAGTTTTTCTTTAGAAAATAATTGACATTCCCCTTTGTTGCTAGCCTCCTTTGACGATAGGTGCTTGATTAGCAACAGTCAGTATCTACTTGTAAGTTATAATTTGACAGAACAGAAAATTAAAGAAGTGTTAACAATAGATTCTCTTAAAAAGGCAATACATTACAAAGAAGGGGGATAGCCAAATATTTTTAGCAACAGTTAACTAACATGAGACTTTTCTTCATATAGCAAAAGAATTTCCTGGCATGATAAGATAGTAATGAACTTCTACCGAATCCTCCAAGGATTCCCAAATTAACTACATGTAATTGTCACTACTGAACTCAATCTTAGCCATTAATTAGTAGAATGAAAAGACCTTTAACAGGATGTTAGCAAAGGCACCTAGGAGAGGCATAAAAATATTTTTTTAATTGCTCATATGCATTCTTTGTATTGTGGAAATAAAATATTACAATAGTGTTAAGTATCTAGTAATTCACATTGTGGAAACATGAAATAAGTGTTTCATGAACATACTTACAAAATGAAAAGAATATTAAGATAAATATAAGAATAATAAAATTATTGACTATCTAACAGTTACTCATAGTTTACCTCCTTTTTAACCCTGTTTTAAGTGCTTTATTCAGTTTTTATCATAGATGCTCTCAGTTGAAACAATTAGTACATAAATTTTAGAAATGAGAATTGTGGGAATCCTAGAGATTGAAGTGAAATTTTGAACAACTATGAAGTTAGGCATTGTATATTGTTCAATGAGAGAATCTTTTTTGAAAACTTACATTCTAAGTATGATGTGGCATAACTTTTGATACTTTTTTGTTGTTATTTGTTTTTTAACATGATTATTTGTCAAGGAATCATATAAATCTGTTCAATTTGTAAATGAGTAATTATTTTATAGGAGTTTGATGGAATTAACAGTTTTGAAAATAATGTGTTCTATGAACTAGGGAAACATAATGCAGTACTTAAAAATATATTTAACACCAGGAGTGTGAATCTGAATTTTCACAGAATCAAATTTTAGAATTGGTGATTAGAAAAAATTATTCCTAGTAGACTATGATATCTTTAACTTGGCTATATAATCTAGTTAAAAATTTTAGGCAAAAATGTGATTTATTTTCTGTTGAGGCTAATATAATATAATTGACATTATTATTTTGCATAAAAATTATCAGGCACATTTGATTAACTTTGCCACTATCCTACATGATTCCTGGTTTTTATTACATTTCAAATTTTTAGTAAACAACTTCTTAATCATTCTCCAAGCAATAAGATTAAAGATCAAGAACCTGCCACACTCCCCTGACTACCTGGAGATCTATGCTTTTCTGTTACTTTGGAAGCTTCATTCAAGTGAGTGAGAAGGGCATTTCTTCACCTCCCTGCTGGTTTTCTACCAACTGTTCCACAAGACAAGGGTGAAACGGAGAGGGCATGGCACTGAGAGGAAAAGGTGGGGTCAGAGAGACAAGCTGAAGGTGCATTATGGAAATTAGTCCATGGTTTGCACCTATTGGTTTTGATTATCAGTCAGTCAGGAAACATGAAAGTCACTGACATTTTAACTTATAACATTTTCTCTTATTCATCTAATGTTAACATATTTTGTTAAAACATCTTTTTATTGCTTTGATTGTCTACTAAGCTTTGCAGATAGGCAATAGTAGCTCAATATTTTCTTGTCATATTTATAAATAAATACTTTGTGAAAAAAAGGTAAAAATAAAACTACTCTTGTACCTATCAAAGAGTTCAATAGGAAACCATGCAGACATAGTTGAAATGTTCATTGTACCTAAGATATCCCATCTGCTCTCATTGTTTCAGAGATAACTACTATTTCAAATTTGATATCTGTAATGCATATTAAACTTTATGATTTTAAATGTATTTACAACTATGAATAAAATATAGCATTATTTTGCATGCTTAAACATTTTACAGAAATAGAAATCTGGTGTGTATTCCACTTGTTTCCTGATATTTTCACACATCATCGCATTTTAAAATCATTTTCATGTTACCATATATAATTTTAGTTTCCTTATTTCCTAGATTATATTCAGAATCGTATACCAACATATTCTTTTATACAGTCTAGTTTTCCTAGGGTATATATACAGCAGTATTTGGTCTGTTTTATAGAACAGATTCAAGTTTCTTATCATCAGTCAATACGGAATTATTCAAATAGAATTTTTCTTTCTATATTCATTGTTATTATTGTCTAAAACATTGCTACACATTCAATTTAAAGTTTTGTATCTATAAACTTTTCTATTTTTCTTTGGGATGATGGATATGAAATAATATATCCTTTTCATCTTCGGGCATAAACCTGTTATTAGTATTTTAGCATTAAAATTTGTTTTGGCTATTGTTTCCTATGTAAGTTACTTCTTTTTATGCTATGTCATTTTAAAATATGAATTCTAATTTACTTGTAGACATTCATTATTTTTAAAAGTAACTTTTTGCCTTTCTGTAATATTAATATATATACTTACATCTCTAATATAAACATGTTCACAAGTTCATGAATTCTTACATTGTATTTGGTGTTTTGAATACAAAAATGCATAGTTTAATTTACTGTCACTTCAATTTCCTTCATGTACACAGTACAAGGATCATCTAAATACAAAGTGATGAATGTATACATTTAAAAAATTACAGTGTTAGACAATTATCATGAATCTTCCTCAAGTACTCCCACTTGCTTCAGACACACTTATCCCATGCTTCTTGTTACTTTCTGAAGCATTTCTGGAAATCTAGTATGAGTGTCTTTACAAATTATGATGAAAAAAATATGACAACTGCCACTGCAGACTGCCATCCAAGTGAAAGTCAGGTTTGTAAAACTGTTATGGTTTATCCTTATTCTCCTGGTTTGCTGGATCTGAAACCACACTTGGCGACATGTAACTCTTCCACAGGTTAAAATAAAACAAAAATAAAGATTTGTAATCGATTGAAGACACCAAGGAAACCACAGAAATGCAAATGAAAGAGAAAGAAAACTTCCACAACTGACTAAGATGTGGAAAGAAGGAGGAGTAACTGTTTGAAGTAAAGAGGAGTGTTTTTGAGGAGTATTAATGGACATGTGTTTTTGATTATAATAACCTTAAAAATGTAATCATTCCATGTATTTTTCAATCATATTTCAAATAATATCTAATTAAATTTTTGAGTACTTTATATTCTATGAGTATCCATGTTTGTCAATGGTGAAAATATTAAAATACATTAAATATAACTTGTAATTTCAGGATTTGACTATCACTCTTTGTTTCAACTCTTCTTATACGAGAAAATTCATGGAAATTCTTAGGGCATTTAGGTCACTGATTCTACATTCACTCATTCATAAAAAGAATGGAGACATAGAGGAAGGAGCAGAAAGAAATGACAGATAAACAGAGTGAACTGAAAACTTATCCTTTGTTTCAAATTGCATCTTACAGTTTAAAAATAGCATCATTATTGCTGTAGATGTAAATGAGTATTTTCTGTATCTATTGAAAGTATCTCTTTAATATTCTTTTTTTTCTTGTTTTCCTTAGATAATTGTTAGTTAGCAGACGATCACTGGAGCACATAATACTCAGTGGGTTGAAGGAAAAAAATCTATCTTCACAGAGTGAGTTTGGAAGGGAATTATCATCTCCTCTGTATTACATACCATTACATGCTTCTAAAAGTCAGTTGTTTTTCAGGGACCATTCTTTTGTAAATGATTTCACTGAAAATTAAATCCTGTTGCAAAAATAGATTGAAATTCTGATGAATACTTTTATAGTTTAAATTCTACTGTGAAGGTTTTAGTGAAGAGTAAATTCTGCTTCCCAGCCAGAATTAAATAGAGGGGAAAAAGAAAAGGAACAACAAATCAATGAGTACATGATCACTATTAATTGTGAGAAGGAAGTTGCATCAAAATAAGTGAAGAATTTTCATAGGAGAGGTGGTGAGTAATAAAGCATTTTAGTTAGAATGCGGAGTCCTGGAAATTATATTTAAGAATCTGTGGGTAAAAAAAAATAACTTGATATGTATACTATCTCTAGTGAAATAAATAGTACAAAAGCTCCCCCATAGTGAAAGTTTTAACAGCTTTGCTTTTGTAACTTTCATGTCAGATTAACAAAGTTTGTTTCAAATATGTGAAATATCACCTAGTAAATGTAAATAAACATTTTATTTTCATTTTGACAAAACAGATCAATCAAATCCCAATATTTTATATGGATATTTTTCTAGATCTAGACTAATCCTATCATTCAGAATATTACTATTGATGATAAAACATGGAAACAGATGTGTTTAAAGTAGCAATTTGATATTTAGAACTACAGCTTGATTAGAAGTGAGTAATATATAAACCACATATATTTTATAATAAAAATCTTTGTTATCTTTTTTGAGACAAGACTGTGCTATGCAGTTCAGGCTGGCCTTGAACTCACTTTGTAGTCCAGGCTGGCCTCAAACTCATGGCAATCCTCCTGCCTCAACTTCCTGAATTCTAGGATTACAGACAAGCACAATCATGTCCAGGCCAATAATATTTTTTTTATTTTTTTATATTTTTATTTAAAAGAAAAAAGAAGCAGAAAAGAAAAACACAAAGTAAAAGAGATAAGCAACAACAACAAGCCCAAAACAATAATAGTATAGGTTTATAAAACAAGTTGATAGAAATTTGACAATTTTTGTAATATTGCATGTTAGCTTCAAAAAGTTTGCTTAGATTACCAGATATAGACAAGTACAATTGATCTAATCATATGAGTATTAGCAGTTATTTTCCAAGAACTAATACAACTAGTAGTATACTCATTTTAGCTAACTTACATATGCATATATATACATATATAGGTATATATATATATATATATATATATATATATATATACACACACACACAGATTTATCCTTTTCCCTTCCTTCTTTCCTCCTTTCCCCTATCCCAGTTACTTTGCCTCTTTGAGCAGTTTGTTACCCTTACACAGCATTTAATGTAGATTTTGAATCATGTATACTTTTTCAGTCTCTTACACTAGGGAGACAATATGGTATTTACATGTGAGATTGATTTATTTCACTTATGAGTATGGTTTCAAGTCACAACCATTTACTTATAAAAGCCTCAATGCAATCTTTCTTTATACCTGAATAGTACTCCATTTGTATAAGAAAAGTACTTTTTTTTTTAATCCATTCCTTGATTGGTAGGGACTTGGGTTGTTTCCAAGATTTGGCTATTACGAATTTTACTGATATAAACATGGGCACTGTGGTATGATGTTTTAAATTCTTCTTGGAAAATGCCCAGAAATACCATAGCTGGGTCAAATGGAATCTCTAATCCTATCTTTTTGAGAAATCTCCACACTGATTCCACAGTGGTTGCACCAGCCTATACTCCCTCCAACAGTGGAGAAGTATTTCTTTTTCCCCACAGCCTCCCCAGCATTTGTTATTAATTGCTTTCTTGATCTTGGCCATTCTTCCTGGAATTTCAGTGTTGTTTAATTTGCATTTCTCAAATGACCATTGATTCTGAACAATTTTTCATATATTTATTTGCCAATTGTAATTCTTCATTTGAGAAGTGTATATTCATCTCAAATGCCCATTTTTGGATTGGATTCTTGAACTTTGGGGGCCTGACTTAAAAAAAATTCTTTATATGTTCTAAATAGAAGTTCTTTTGGCTGAGGAAGAGTTGACCAAGATATTTTCCCAATGCATGGGCTTTCTTTTCACTCTGTTGGAGATTTTCTTTGAAATGCAAACACTTTTTAATAAGACAAGATCCCACTTGTTGACTCTGGGATGTATTTCCCATGCAGTTTGATTTCTGTTAATGAACTCTCTGCCTACTCCTATGTCATCGAGATTTTTACCTACTTTGTCTTCCAGCAAACTTAGTGTCTCTGTTTTAATGTTCAGATCTTTGATCCATTTTGACTTTCGTTTAGTGCATGGTGATAGACATGAATCTAGTTTTGGTTTTCAGCATATGGAAAACAGTTTTTTGAGCACCACTTATTAAAGAGGTTATCTTTCTTCCAATGTACATATTTGGCCCCTTTGTCAAAGATGAGGTGGCTAAGTGTGTTAGTAGTTTTAGCTGTATCTTCTAATCTATTCCATTGATCTTCAGGTCTGTTTTTATCCCAGTACCATGCTGATTTTATCATAGTAGCTTTGTAATATAGTTTCAAGTCAGGGGTTGTGATGTCTCCTACCTTGCCTTTATTGCCCAGAATTGCCTGTGATATTCTAGGTCTCTTCAGGTTCCAACTGAATTTTAGGAATGATTTCTCTAGATCTGTGAGGTATGCTAATGGTATTTTGATTGGAATTTCATTTAATCTGCATGAAAATTTTGGGAGAATGGCCATTTTCACAATGTTTGTTCTTCCTATCCATGAACAGGAAATATCTTACCATTTTCTAAAATCCTCTTCAATTTCTTTTCTCAGTGTAATGTACTTTTCACTGTATAGACCTTTGTTAAATTGATTGCTAAGTATTTCATTTTTTTGGATGCTATAGTGAAGGTTGTGGTTTTCCTTATTTCTCTCTCAGTGAGTTTGCTGTTTGTATATAAGAATGCTATTGATTTTTGAGTGTTAACTTTGTATCCAGCAACATTACTGAATTTGGTTATTATATCTAGAAGTCTTCCAATGGATTTTGGGGGGTCTTCTATGTAGAGTATTATATCTTCTGCAAATAATGATAATTTAACTTCTTTCTTTCCTATTCTTATTCCTTTTATTTCTCTCTCTTGTCTAATTGCTTTGGATAATGTTTCCAGCACTATATTACATGGTAATAGTGATAATGGACATCCTTGTCTTGTTCCTGATTTTAGGTTGACAGTTTCAGTTTTTGTCCATTTTGTAAGATGTGGCTGTTGATTTATCATATATAGCTTTTATCAAATTTACATAGAGAATATTCTAATTTTCTGTAGGATTTTTATCATGAATGAGTGTTGAATTTTGTGAAAAGATTTTTCTGCATCTATTGAGATGATCAGGTGATTCTTGTCGTTGGCTCTATTAATATGGTATATTATGTTATTGATTTGTGTATGTTAAAACATCCCTACATTCCTGGAATGTATCCCACTTGATCATGGTGTGTAATCTTCTTGATGACTTGTTGCATTCTATTTTCCAGTATTTTATAGGATTTTTGCACCTATGTTCATTAGTGAGGTGGGCCTGTAATTTTTTTTTTTTTTTGGTTGGGTCTTTCTTTGGCATTGTTATTAGGGTAATACTGCTTCCAGGAATGAGTTAGAAGACTTGTCTCCTTTTAGTTTCCTTGAAGATTTTGAGAAGTGTTGGCATTAAGTCTTCCCTAAATTTCTTGTAGAATTCAGCAGCGAATCCATTAAGACCTGGACTTTCATTTGTTAGCAACATTCTAATTACATTTTGAATTCCATTAGCTGAAATTGGGTTATTCAGCAGTTTTACATCTTCTTGATTCAGTTTTGCCAATTCATATGTTTCTAGGAATCTTCATTTCTTCTGTGCTATTGAACCTATTAGAGTAAAGATTTTCAAAGTAGGTATTGATGATCTTCTGTATTTCCACAGGGTCTGTAGTGATTTCACCCTTTTCATTTCTTAGTGCATGGATTTGAGTTTTTTCTTTCCTCTTTTTGATAAGGTTGGTTAGGGGCTTATCAATTTTATTTATTCTTTCAAAGAACCAACTCTTCGACTCATTAATTCTTTGTATTGTTTTCTTAGTTTCAATTGTATTGATTTCTGCTCTGATCTTTATCATTTTCTCCCTTCAATGAGTTTGGTTTTGATGTTATCTTCTTTTTCTAGAAGCTTGAGGTGCAGCATTAGGTTACTTATTTGTACTTATTCTGTTTTCCTGAAATGAAAATTCACTGCTATATTTCCCTCTTATTAATGCTTTCATTGCATCCCACAGGTTCAAGTATGTTGTATCTGTATTTTCCTTTGTTTGTAGATACTGTTTAATTTGTTTTTTAATTTTATCTGTGACCCATTGGTTGTTCAGGAGGGTAATAGTTAATTTCCATGTCTATGTAGCTTTTATAGTTTCTTTTGGCATTAATTTCCAATTTCATTGCACTATGATCAGATAATATGCATGGGATAGTATCAGTTCCTTTGCATTTACTCAGGCATGTTCTATGGGCTAGTATATGGTCTATTTTAGAGAATGTCCCATGTGTGGCTGAAAAGAATGTGTATTCTGGTGTTATTGAGTGGAATACTCTGCAAACATCTATTAAGTTCACTTGTTAACATGTTTGACTCTATTCTGTTTATTTATTTATTTGCTGACTTTTTATCCATTTGATCTGTCTTTTGGTGATAATGGGGTATTAAACTCTCCTGTTATCATTGTGTTATTGCATATTTGATTTTTCTTGTCTATTAATATTTGTTTTATATACTTGGGTGCTCCCATATTTGATGCATATAAATTTATGCTCTCTCTTCCTCTTGAATTTTTCCCCTAACAAGTATGCAGTCATCTTCTCTATCTCATTTGTTCATTTTTGGTTTTAGGTTCATGTTGTCTGCAAATAATACCTACCACTTCTTTTCTCTGGGTTCCTGTTGTGTGGAGTACTGCTTTCCATCCTTTGACTTTCAGGCTATGAATTTCTTTTTCAGTTAAATGTGTTTCTTGTATACAACATATTTTTGGATCTTGTTTTTTGATCCATTCTGCCAATCTGTTTCTTTCGACTGGAGAATTGAGGCCATTTACATCGATGATTATGACTGATTTGGTTTAGCTTTGTCATGTTATTTTCCTGCTGTTGGGTCCCTGATTTTTCCTCTCTTTAATTGTTTGTCTTGCCTGGTGGTTTCTTTCTGTCATTGTGGTTATTTTTATCTCTATGTAGAATATTTTCAGTACTCTTTCTAGGATTATTTTGGTGGGCATGAATTTCTTCAGTTGTTCTTTGTTATGGAAATATATTATTTTTTCATTATTTTTGAAAGACAGTTTTGCAGGTTACATCATTCTGGGTTGGAAGTTGTTTTTTTTCAGGACTTAAAATACTTCACTCCAAGCTCTTCTTGACTTGAAAGTTTTTGTTGAAAAGTCATTGTGATTCTAATGGACTCTCTTTGATAGGTGATCGGTTTCTTTTGTCTAACAACTTTTAGTATTCTTTGTGCTGAATATAAGGGAACCTTATTATTATTCATCTGGGTGTGTAATTATTTTGGTTATAGCTGTTTAGGTTTCTATATGCCTCAGTTATCTGCACTTCAGATTCTCTCCGTATGCTTTGGAAATTTTCTGCCCTTACTTCTGCAAATAGTTTTTTTTGTTTTTTTTAAATGTCATTTGTGCTAATTTCTGCTTTCTCATTGACATCTACCAGTCTTATATTGTTTTTCTTTGCATCTTCTTGGAGGCCTTGACTTGTTATTTCATATTTCTTTGCTATTCTTAAAAGATCTTCCCTTTCCTATCACTAGCTATACTCTTGTGTTCAGGGTCTGAAAGTCTATCTTCAGTTTTGCTGAAGCAGTTTTGCCAGCTTTCAATAGAATTTTTAATTTCCTGGGTATGTCTTTGAATCTATTTCATGCATTCTATTTTTTTCACGTAGTTCATTTAAGGTATTCATCATTTTCCTTTGCTCCAGTATTTTTTTCATCTATGTCTTCTGTAGATAGGGTGAGAAATTCCTTCATGAGAGGTTTTTTTTTTTTTAAACCTTAGACATTATTTCTGATCTGATTTCCTCTATAGCCTCATGGATTTCTTTACTTTACTTGGTGTTTTTAAAAAAATTTAAATTGTGTGTCTTCCAGTATCTTCTATGTTAATATTTCCTGTGCCTGTTCCAGATGGGCTGGAGGTCTGAGACTACATTTTGTTTTTTTGTCTTGTCATTATCAAATTTCTGTTTATATTTCAATCTTTTTAATTCCACTAGTTTTGCCAAACTATTGTGTGTGTCTTAGTCAGTTTTCTACTGTGTGGCTGGCTTTCACCCTGTTGCTGAGCCCTACACTGTAGGAGAGGGGCCAATCACCTAAATTCCTCCCAAAGGACAAGTTAGGGGAGCCGAGGATTCTTCCTGGGCTTACTAGCTGTTGTGGTTGATACATTGTCAACTTGAGAAATTTAGAAGTTTAACTGAGAGGCTTAGAGGGAGCCAGAGTTCTTACTTTGTAAATATCCAAATTCTGTACAAGAGGAAGGCAAAGAGATTTTGTGAGTGCTACATCTGCCCTAGGGAGGGGGGGATGGCCTGCATACACTATAAGTGAGGAAAAGAGGCTTGTTTTCCCCCTTTTGCTCTGTCTGCTGCCTTGAAGTGTTGCCCCAGTGCCATGCCACCCTGCTTTGGAACCAGCTGATTATGAACTGAAACCACCTAAAAACTGTAAGATAAGTAAATCTTTCCTTACTTCATTTTCGATGTCAGGTATTTTGTCCCAGCAGCAAGAGAAATGTAAAAGTAACCAAGACACTAGCATAGAAGTATTGGTGGGATCTGATCTGTGGCTAATAGTGTTGCTGTAGCTTGATATTTTTCCTGGCCACCAGAATCACCTGTCCATGAAGTGTACCTCAGACATGGCCCTACTGTGTCACTGGGGATCTTGTAGACCCACTATGGTCCTCCTGGGTGATGGGAAGGTTCACCCACATTCTTCCTGCCATCCAAGGTCCTCTAGGTAGGAGGGAGGCATTGCTGAGGCCTCTGCAGCCCATCGAGTAGTTGGTATAAACCTCAAATCTCTATCTTCTTTATATCTTCATTTTTAAAAAAATAAGAAAATTTCAACAGAGAGAATTAAACAAAAAAAGTTATCAAACATAGTAAAATGTTCTAAGATAAGCATTTTAAGTAGAAACAAATTATGTTCTTATAATGAGCACTATACAATAAGAATTTTTATAAAAATGGCAATTCTCTTTATCTCTTATGATTGCTTATGGTAGCCACTAGCCATTAGTCACATGTAGTTTATGAACAAATGAAATGTGACTAGCACAGTTGAGGAACTAATCTATAAATTTATTTAAGTTTAATTTATTTCAATTCAGAATTCTTCATTAGTCACAATTTTAGAGTGGACTCCTGTGCACATGGTATCTACTTTATTACATTATATCCAGTGATGATATTTTCTAATTTTCAACATTTTTAGTGTGATTACCATTATTCAGCAGAACATTTTACTGGTATATTGACTATTTCTTCATTAGAATTTCAGAAACACTTACTATTTTACTTACATAGTATGCCCGAGTTATATTTATTGGTTTATTCTGCATAAGCAAAAAATGCCTTATGTAGTATAAATGATGATTTATCATAAATTAAGTAAGTCATGTACATTTTAAATGGAAAACCTATTCTAACTTAGAGGCTTGAAACTAAATAAAGTGTTACTGTCTAAATTTGCAGTGCTTTGTCTTGTACTTTTTTTCATTTGTTTTCATAACTTTTATGGATGATGACATAAAATGAACACTATTTAAATTACTAGAATATGTGACTATACTTATCATTACTTCTATCCACATACCACTTTAAAGAATGTTAAATGACATTATGTACAGAAAATAAGGCATTGTTTCAGTTCATAATAGCATGTTTTATCCCTTGTACTTGTTTTAAAAGGAATTATTGGTGCTTACTTCATTTATTTTGTTTTTCACTGCTACTAGAAAGCCTAAACCAGGTATTATTTCATTAATTTGTAATATTCCTTTAATTCATGAAAATACAACTGTTTGATGACTTACTTTTATTTTTCTTTAGTTGAATTATTTTTTCTATAAAATTGCAATTTCATAATATTCATTTTAATGGAATTTGTTAGCCAAAGGTACATTTTTATTCAAAATTCATCTCTCTGACTTTCTAATTCAAGATGATAAATAGGTTTGTATACACTTAAACCCAGTTACTACAAGGTCAATGGTGAAATGATGATCTAACAAATACTTAACTAAAACGTAATGGTATGCACAGTGAAGAGAAATTGAGAAATTTAAAGTTTTCCTGTGAAATCTGTGTCATTATTTCTTCTGGTTTATGTAATTGTTTTCTCCTTATTCCTTGTGCTTTAATGGTTAGTAAGTACTGAAGAATATTACTGTTTTTTTTCATGTTTTCTCTAAAAGACATAAAATAACAGCAATTACAATTTAGTAGCCAACTCTACAAAGAAGATATCTTTGAATATTTGGAAATAAAATTACATACATACATGCATCTACTTAGATTCATTCATGTTTTATGCATAATCATATTTGAACATATTTGTTCTTACATTATTTCTCTAAACTCATTGGACTTTGGATGGTAATAATTAAGCATAATCCTTTGCTTATATAATCTTGACAGCTTAGTTGGAATTCATATATGTGTAAATGTATAATTATAAACAATAACTTTAATGTCATTAAGAATATCAATTTGGCATTAAACTAGCATGAAAGTCAAATCACTTTCTCTCTAGCTGAGATGCAGTTCATAAAATAGATTAATTTGTAAGTTTCAATTATGATAAGAAGGTTAATACTATGTACAAGTTATGATTATAATTCTTATGCAAATTCCTTTATATGGTTATGTATGATAATAAAATGATCCCCAGGTAGAAAATTCCCATCGTGATAGAAGCAAAAGAATGCTTTTTATCTTAAAGGATATATTTAGCTGATGAGAATGGGTCGTTCACCTTTAAAATTATGATATGTACCTTCAGAGACCTTTTATTGATCAGTTCTCTTCATAACCTTAAAGTTTTGCTAGTATTATTTGCCCAACATCATATTCTAATTTCAGAATAATTAACTGTATTTATAGTTTTCATACAATGTATTCTTTTCTAATTTTTATTGAAAATTTTGTATTTAATATTTAATACACTATTGAAATAAACTTGTTGTCATTTGCAATTTAGAATATGCTGATAAAATGTTTAGTTCCTTTATTCTCACTAGGTTCTATATTATACTCAGAATTACAAAGAGTTGTACACTAAAGATCATCATATTCATACTATAAATAGTTGAAATCATAAAAAATGGGTCCACATATAATTTTAAATTTTAGTGAACCACATGGTAATAATATTTGGAAAAAAATAGATAAAACTATCAAGATACATAATAACACAGATAAGTCTAACAGTTATGCTAAATAATGGTTAAAAAAAGAAATTCTGAAAATAATTTATTGATTTATTTATATAAACACAAATTAATTCCCAAGTGTGAGAAATCAGTTCAGTGATTTTCTTGACATATGGGGTAGGTCCAATTAGAAATATATTTCTAATTGTCACATGACAGAATTCATCAGAATATATTAACTATCTTCATTGCTGTGAAAATTATTGGGTAAATACATGTCAAAACATTTCAAACCATTCATGCATTTTTACAACTAGCAGGTTATTCCAATTCTATTACAACTTTAAAAACCTTGCAAAAAGTATGACATTTAATGTTCAATCCTGATATATTAAATTAATATAAATGGGAAAATTCTGTTTGAAATGTGTTGTACTGTGTAAGCCAAAATGGAAGTAAAGTCAATGGAAAAATAAACTATTTTGATCAAAGAATGATTTTAGAATATGAAAAAATTAGGTTCATTTTAGAAAGGTACAAAGAACACTAAGAGACACTGACTACTGAGCAGAAATGAGTATAATCAAGACACTGCAACAGATATTTATCCCTATCTAATGGCACTACACATTGATTGAATCAAGGTGGAGTCCAGATAGTAACATTTTTTCAGAAGACATTGTATGAGGATTCCTTTTTGTAAACAGAACACTACTATTTAGGAAAATATAAATCTGGCTCTTTCTGGTAACTTGTTTCTCAGTATAAATATTGAATTATCAGAAAGTCTGAATTAACTTTTCTTTAAACTGAATTTAAAATACAATGATTGAATGTCAGACTTATAAGTCCAAAATCATAGAAAATTTTAAAAAATACACTCCAGTCTGTCATGATAGCAATTATAATTTTTAAGACAATAAAATTTTCAAAATGAAAAATGACTTTGAAAGGAAATTACACACTTAAAATCATATAAAGTAAAAAATTAAAAATGTGAAATTTAATAAGAAAGAATAAATTATTAAACATACAGGTAGAATTATCCTATCATTACACCCAATATTGTCAGATTTATTGATTTAATAAACATTTGAAAAAGTTTAATATTATTTTTTAGCATACTGACTAGGTCAATTGGGGTTTTCTTGAAATCTCTAAATGATTTTTAATAAATTTGAATCTTTCATTAGAAGTACATAGTACATTTCCCAATTTGATTAATTTCTATAAGATTTTTTAAATAACTTTTAGTACACTGCTTTCCTTTTTATTTTTTTCCTGTTTTTTGATATAAATAGCTAGCTTGTGTATCCAATGCTTGGATGCTGGAATATATAAATGCAATCATTTTTTAATATTATCTTAGTGTTTTTTGACTTGTCTGAATTTTCTTCATAGTATTATATTTAATAATGTTTACATATGAAATCATAATTTTCTAAGATACATGATTTTATTTTTTATTTCATATGCTTGTCACTTGTTTTCTTTCTTTGTTTCACTTGCTAGGTGCTCCTGTATAGATGGTAGAATAAAAGAGATGAGGTTGAGTGTAATTTCCTACTTTCCATACTTGAGCAAAGAGTACTTACTTGACCAACATATGGATATTATTCATGTGGAATATTGATATTCTCTGGTTTTTTATATTATCTAATGTTTATAAATATTATTTAACAACTATTATATTGCATTCCCAGTAACAAAGAGTTTCTACCAATAACAAAGAGTCTCTACTCAATAATTCCTAGGAATACTGATTAAAATAAAAATTTATTTAAATAGCCTCCAAAGAAAACTAAAAATATCTCCAAAATTAGGAGAATTCAAATGTGATAGGTATTATATTCACCCCTCCCTTATTCTCTTTAATCATCAAAACCATAGGTCTTTGTGCTTTTCATCTGTTTCTAAGACTATAACGTAGGTGTAACTTATGGACACCAAGTGTGGAAGGTCCTTGGAATTATGCATTTTCACTATTTTACCTCAGTTCTGGGTTACTGGACAAGTGATGAAGATTCAACGGCCTCCATAGATATATGGAGATTATGTCCCTGCAATATAGCTATGGTACGTGGGCTTCCTTAACTTCCTATGACCCCACTCTGCCAATTTCAACTGAGGTAATTTCTTAATAAGCCATTATCATTTGAATCTGGGAACAGTGTCAGTTTCTGGTGACCACTCCTCAGAAAGCATCCATTTTCATTTATTAACCAGTAAGGATATGATTTTTAAAAAAATCTTTATTGGTACATTTTAGATATACAGAGTGATAACATTCATCATAAGGAATTTGAACCTATACATGATATATCTTGCTTCTTCTTTTCTTCCTGTTCCCTTCCCCTCCCTTCAGCCCCTCTTCTCTTCTTGATTTGCAAGTTACATTTCCATTTTATCCTTCTATTCTATCGGGGTCGAGGCCTAGATCCCCAATCTTCTGAATGAGTGTACGGCAAAAGCTTAAATAAATGAGACAAGTGGTATGATTTCAGGGCTCCAGGAGGGTCAAAGCCCTTTGCAGAGTTCTTGACTCTGAGGCTATCATGAGGGCTAAGACCAAGAGACTCTCTCGGTCGCCTGTATTTATTTTCATAATAACAAAGAGAGGGGATACTGAGGAAAGCAGGGGATGAGCAGGACCTTGGGAGTTACTTCAAGGACTTCTCCAAGTAGTAAATTGTGCCAATTTTAGAACTGTCTTATCTCCATGATGACATTTATGGTGGGAGTGAGACACCTGTGGGTGTGCGATGTCTGCAGCTGCGGTCTCTATCTATTTAACTGGGTCTGAGCCTGGTGTCATCTTATCTTGTCCTTTGAGGTATCTGTGGCCTCACAGGCCACTATGGGCCTCAGTCAGGACCAGTGATTCATAGAGGTTCACTTAATATGAATCAGCTACCATCACCAGGCAAGGAGCCTAGGCCTTCGACAGGCTCACAGATAAACAGAATGCCAATCAGTTAATTTTAAATCTTGCTTAGAGTCACTTTGTTGTGGTCTCCAACACTATTCTTTTCTCTCCTTCCACCCCTAATCCCAGCACCTTATCATTTGAAAATCTTTTTCCCATTTCCCAAAATTCATTATACATTTTGGTCCTTATTTACACTTTTGGTTTCTCACACCACAGAAACCAGGAAATATTTACAGTGCAGAAGGGATATAGTTTTATAAGTCAACACTGGTCTGGTGTTTGAAAACAATTGACTTTTTCCAATATCTTACTTTTAATGCCTAACCATAGAATTCAAAAATATCATGTATTTATTAAAGATATTAAGTGCTGGTATACTAGAAAAAATCATCTTTTAAATTTAAATTTTAATTAATCAACTGATGCTACAATCATTAATATCAAGAAATTGTTGATATGTTTAATTCTCGATGAATTAATATGGAGTCAAAAATTTCAAATTGCTCCTTAAATACTTGTAATGCAATATTTTGCACACTAATATTAAATTACTAGTCTATGAAATCATTTTCTTAGAAGTATCAGATAATTGGAAATCTGCATAGTATTTCTTTTATTTTAAATTCTGTGTATCAGTTTTTCTTTAAAATTGTGTTTTCTGGGGAATTAATAAACAAGAACATGAATGAATAGAATAGTATTTGTGACATAAATACACTTGAGAAATAGCAGACAAAAATAAATTTCAAAGTCCTAAATGTATGATTAAAAAAAAATCACAGTACCTGGAGTAACTCTTTTGCTGCTTGCTTATTTCTTTTTATTTCACATCAATTTTATTAGTGTATTTTAAATATACGTTTTTTTTTTTTTTTTTTTTTTTTGGTACCAAAGACTGAACTCACAACCTCATGCTTGCCAGGTAGGTGCTTATGCCACTGAGCTAAATCCCCACCCCTAGATATACATAATGATCACATTCATCATGGGGAATTTGCACCTGCACATGAGCTATTTTTTTTTTTTTTTTTTGTACTTGGAATCAAACTCAGTCTTACACTTGCCGGCCAGGAATGTTTATACATGATACATTTTGAGTTTTCTTTATTTTCATGTTTTCCTCTCTTCCCTTTAGCCCCTTTCCCAGAAAAAGCTTTGTTTCCATTTTCTCCTTCTTTTCTCATTTTCCCCTTTTCCCTCCTCCATTTCCCCTATACTTCTCCCTAGTTTCCATTCCCATTTGAACATTTTATTCCTATTTCACAGTATCTATTATACATTTTGGCCCTTATTTATACTTTCAGTTTCTCACACTAGAGAAAAAATGTTATATTTACACATGTCTGTTCAATTTATTTCACTTAAGAGTATGATCTCAAGCTGCCTTCATTGACCTTGAAATGTCTCAAATTTATCCTTCTTTGTGCCAGAGTAGTAAAAATACCCACATCATCACTTCTTGGCCTTTTGGTTAAGATCAAGTGTAGTAAAAAATACCCACATGTACTTTATTCATTTATAGGTTGATGACAAGTTGGGCTGTTTCCAAGAATTAGCATTATGAACTATGCTACTATAAACATGGGTGTGCATATATTGCTGTGGTATGATGTTTTTTGTTCTTTTGGTAAAATGCCAAGAAGGGGGATAGCTGGGTTAAATGAAGTTTTAGTTTTAGTTTTTTGAAGAATCTCCACACAGATTTCACAATCATTGCACCAGTCTACACTCTGAACAACAGTGGAGATGGTTTCCTTTTTCCACTGCCTCACCAGCATTTGCTACTTGTTGAGTTCTGGTTAATTGGCATTCTTTCTAGGGCAAGATGGAATCTCAGTGTTATTTTAATTTGACTGTCTCGACTGACCAGCAATGTTCAACTTTCTTTGTATATTTATTTGCAATTTCTAAGTCTTCATCTGAGCAGTATGTATTCATTTCAAATGTCCTTTTTCAAATTTGCTAGGTCTGATTTTTTGAATTCTTTATATATTCAAGCTAGATATTAGTCCTTTATCTGAAATATTTTTCAGCTCTGTGGTTTGTCTTTTCACTCTGTTGTTGGTTTTTCTGTTGTTGTTGTGCAAAAGGTTTTTATAAGATTAGATCCCATTTGTCAGCTCTTTGTGACATTTCCTGTGCAGCATTCATAATATGTTTTCCTACACTTATATTATCAAGAGTTCTGTTCAATGTTCTATTCAATATTCTAGCAGATTTAAAATTTCTGTTTTAATATTTAGATCTTTGATCCGTTCCAATTTTAGTTTAGTGTATGGTGATAGATAAGGATCTAGTTTCAGTCTTTGGCATGTGGAAAGTTAGTTTTTCCAGTATAATTTATTAAAGAGGTTATATTTTTTCCACTGAAAGTGTTTGGCCCCTTTGTCAAAGACAAGGTGGCTGAGTGTGTTTGGAGTTGTTTCTGTGTCTTCTACTGTGTTCCATTGATTGATGGATCTGTTTTATTTTTTTTTCACAATATCATACTTTTTTTTTTTTTATCATTGTAGCTTTGTGGTATAGTTTGAGGTCAAGGATTGTGATGCCACCCTACCTTGCCTTTGTTCTACAGAATTGTTTTTGGTACGGTGTGTCTTTTCTGGTTCCAAATGAATTTTAGGATTGTTTTTTCTAAATCTCTGAAGTATGCTATTGGTATTTTGATCAAGACTGCATTAAATTTGCATAGAAATTTTTAGGGTATGGCAATTTTCATTGTATTTTTTCTTTCTTTCTGGAACAAGGAAAATCTTTCCATTATTTATATCCTCTTCAATGTCCTTTTTCTGAGCTCTGTATGTTTCAATGTAAAGGCCTTTTACTTACTTTCTTAGATTGAACCTTAAGTATATAAATTCTTTGGACGCAATTGTGAAAGGTGTTGTTTCCATAATTCTGTCCCATTGAGTTTGCTATTCATATACAGGAATGCTATTGATTTTTGAATGTTGAATTTGTCTCCAGCTACAGTACAGAATTTTGTTCTTAAATCTGGAAGTCTTTCGGTACTCTTTTTGGGATCTTTTATGTAGAGTATCATGTCAATCACAAATACTTATAATTTAACTTCTTCCTTTCCTATCCTTATTCCTTTTATTTCTTTCTCTTGTCTAATTGTTCCAGCTAATGTTTCCAGAGCTATTTTGAACAAGATTGGTGATAGTGGACATCCTTAACTTGTTCCTCATTTCAGAGTGAATTCTTTCAGTTTTTGTTCATTTAATATAATGTTGGCTGTTGGCTCGTCATAGATGGTTTTTATCAGATAAAGACCATGTATTCCAATTTTTTGTAGTTTTTCTCATGAATGGGTATTTGACTTGTCAAATGCTTTTTCTGCATCTGTTGAGCTGATCATTTGATTTTTGCCCTTGACTCTGTTAATATGGTGTATTACATTCATTGATTTACATATTTTGGACCATCCTGCATCCCTGGGATGATCATTAATCATTGTGTATAATCTTTTTGATGGTTTGCTGCATTCTGTTTGCCAATATCTTACTGAGGATTTTTACATCTATATTCATTTGGAAAACTTGCCTGCATCTTTCTTTCTTGGTTGGATCCTTCACTGGTTTTGGTTTCATAGTAATGCTGGTTTCCAAGAATGAGTTTCCCTTTAAATTTCATTAAAGAATTCAAAGAGTAGTGTTTTTAATTTCCATGTTTTTATGTAACTTTTGTGGTTTGTTTTGCCAGTGATTTTCAATTTCATTGCACTATGGTCAGAAAATATGCATACGATAATTTCAGTTCCTTTAAATTCACTCAAGCATGTTCTATGAGCCAATATGTATTCTCTTTTAGAGAAACTCCTGTGTGCACCTAAGAAGAATACGTAATATGATATGGGATATAATCAACTATAGTTGATGCAGACATCAACTAAATTCATTTGTTCAAAAATTTGTTTCAATTCTAATTTTTTTGTCTAGTTTATCTGTGACTGTAGAGTATTGAGGTCTCCCATTACAATTGCATTAGTGTTTATTTGATTTTTCATGTAGTAAATATTTGTTTTGTATAGTTGGGTGCACTGGCATTTGAGTTTATGTTGAGAAGTCTGCTGTAATGTTTGTGGTCTTTCCTTTGTAAGGGAATTGTTTGTCTATCAGCTTTTAGTGTTCCATTCTTGTGTTAAATTTCTGGACTTCTTACTATTATATCCCTTGGGGTAGATTTTTTTTTTATCTTGGATAATTGGAGTTCCATGTTTCACTTATCAATAAGTAAAATTCTTTTTACATGCTTGGAAAGTTATTGACATTACTTCTTTGGATAAATTTTTTATTTCATTTGTATTATCTCCTGTTTTATTATTGATTCAGTCAGTCTTATTTTTCTTTGCATCACCTAGCAACTGTTGGATTGAATTTTTTCATAGTGCCTTGCTATTTTTAAGAACTCTTTCTTTTCGTGATCACTACCTAACTCTGTCTTCTAGATATGACATTCTTTCCTGATATTGGTTCATTCTACTGGACATACTTTGACTAGAATTTTTTTATCTCCTGGATACCTGATCGAATCTGTTTCATGGATTACATTTCTTTCCTATGTTGGGAATTCATGGCTTGTATCATTTCCTTAAGGTCCTCTATTTTTTATCTGTATCTTCTTTAGATTCACTAATCATGACCTTCGTTATGGTCAGCATCTCTGAAATGAAACTGAGTAACTCTCTAGCCACTGCAGTTTGCAGCATCCACTGTTTCTTTCTACTGGTGTGTTTCTCTATGGAGCCCTCTGTGGTCGTCAGTAGTTGCTGTACCTCTGCAGGTTTGAATTACCCCTCCCACACTACAACCCAGGACTCAGAGAGAAAGTGCCACTTCTCACCTCTCATTTCTGCATTGTGGTCCCTCTCTTTTCTCTCCTTGTGGGTCCTAATTCTCACTTCAGATTCTTGCTCAGTCATGGGAACCCACTTCTCTCTTTCATCTCTGCTTCACCTTGCTCTCTTCTGACATCTGGATTCCAAATACTGGAGAAACTGTTTTACCATCCTCCTGTCATCCCAGAAGTCCTGTTTGCTTCTTTAATCCTATATTAAATAAAACTATAACACAACAATTGATAAACTGGTTTCTTTATTTTCAGAATAGTCAAATACTCACAGGTGGATTTTATTTGGGTACCATAAAGCTTTATGGATTTATCATCAGACTACTTTTGGAGCTTCAAGTTGGTAATATGTAAATAGGTGACAAATGGTAAACATCTTTTAGTTCGTAACTATTAGCTGTGTGAGAAGTAATGAAAGAGCAACTTTTACATAAAACACCAGAACACTTAGTACTCCTCTTAGTGGTTTTAGTGATTTATAACCCTGATTTTAATGATCTTTCCAACATCCTGCAAACAGATTGATAGCACATTAACTTTAATGTGGTAAGATAACTTCATTTGAAAACAAACACAATGGGAACATATGTCATGGGAAATTTTTACTAAGTGAAAAATAAATAATTTTGAAAATAGTATTATTTTCACAGAAATGTAGGATGATTTTATAATGCAAAACTTATTTCTGCCTTTTTTATTCATTTACATACTATATCATAGGGTGTATTTAAGTGCTAATGTAACTCATCATTTTCATGGTAGTTGCATCATATATTTTTCATGCAACACTACCAAATTCTTTATTATCCACTTTTCTATTGGTATTGAAGCATCATTTTTATAATACCATTTCTGTTCTAAATCTATTTCTTTATTACTGCATAAAATTTACTTAATTGGGGAATCCATTTAGCTCTAATCTTTTTTTAATTGAAAGTATGTGAAATATAAAATAACAAAATGGAATGTATCTTTGAGATTCTCCTTTATCTTTCTTAACATAAAAAAGTGTTCAAACAGTATAATTAGTGATTATGTTAACAGCTTTAAGAACATATTAGAATACAAAAATCTGGAGGAACATACAAATAATGACAGCTATTTTGCAAAGATGTAAATTTGATGATGAGTATTAGATTTTATTGGGTACTTCTTGAAAGAGTGGATAAAGAACATGCATATATTAAGCAATTTATGAGTGTTATTACAGAAATTTTTTGTAGTATATATCTGATTCTTTAAATTGTCTTAGATTTTATGTTTGACAGAGGAGAATCATTGCAAATGTTATCAAATGTACTTTTGCACAATATGCTCAAAATTTAAAATAACATAGGGTTATAAATTTAAATATTTCTAATAATATCTGGTCATATATTTGGTCTAATATCTGGTCATATAATTCTGATAAATAAAAACCAAAACAAACAAAAATATGCCTTTTGAGGAAAATACGAACAAGCTTCCTCCTTTCACTTTATCTCCCTCTACTCTGCCTATTCTCTGTCTTGTTTCTTCTCCCCAGATTGCTGTCTCCTTTCCTTTACTGGAATGTGTAAAGTTTGTACTTTGTATTTGAGCTTTCCACTAGTGCTCAGATTTCATTAGTTTTACATCATGTCTGGATAATGTATATTTAATTTGAAAAATTAACTTTCTTACGTGATATATTGCTGTATTATGTTTATTAATTAATAGTAAATATGCTTAATATAAAGTGTTATTTTGATCTCTGGGGATCAAATAATTTTTTAAGTTACTTCTATTTTTGCTATTTGTCATATCTGAAGCCATGTAATGATTTTTTCATACATTATTCTTAATATTATAGGCAATATATTGTGGAAGAAATTGAGCATTTTTTCTACAATTCTTAAATTATATAAATAAATTATATACTGGTAAACTTCCCATTTCATTGCATATACATATCTATTTTAAATACAGAATAAAATACTTTATTTAAAATAATTTTCTGACTAAGCCTAATATTATGAAACATGAGTCAAAAGTAAAGAAAAATTACAATGTTATATCATTTCATCCCATTTAAAATGGCTACTTAGTGAAAGATAAAAAAGTAACAAATGCTGATGAAGATGCAGAGATAAATGAATTCTTACAAAAACTTTTGATGATTTTAATCAGCATAGGCATTAAGGAAAATAGTATAGCATTTCCTAAAAAAATTAACACTGGAACTACCATATGATCCTCCATTCTCACTCTTTGGATGGGTACACATCCAAAGAAAATGAAATCATTATGTCAAAGGGATACCTAAACTTTCATGCTTATAATAGCATTATTGATAATAGTCAAGAAATAAAGTCAAATAAGCTGACTATGAAAAGAAAAGAGATAAGGAAGTTGTGGTTAATATTAAAAACAAAAATTTTCAGCCACAAAAAGAATGGAATGCAGTCATTCACAGCAACATGAGAACCAGAGAAAAGTAATTATCCTAAGTGAAATGTCAGTCAGAGAAAGACAATACCTCATGTTCTCATTCGTTTGTATAAAATAAAAATTCAGTGAAGTAGAAAATAATGTGATAGTCATAAGGGACTAAGAAGGATAAGTGATGGGGACTACAGAAAGGTTAGATAATGCATACCAATGTACAATTACATCTAAACAATTAGTTCTAGTGTAGGATGGCAGATGGGATAACTTTAGCAGACTATTTATGATTCACTTAGAAAAATGAAAATGAAGAGTCAAAATTTTCACAACAAACAGAAAATATAAATGTGTGAGGAAATGACAATTCTTAATGCCCTGAATTTCATCATTACATATGGTATGCATCAAATTATTTTATACATCAAATTATTTATGCATCAAAGTATTTTGTGTATATGTATAAGCAATATATGCTAATAAAATAAAAATGAACAAATTTAAAATTCAAAAATGATGAAATACATAAAATTAATGTACATGGCAAAAGGATTGCAAAAACAGGTAGCAAAAATGAACTCACCCCATGAGTTAATGCCTGTAAATCAAGTGGTTGAACAGGCTAAGGAATGGAAATCATAAATAACTGAGTGAGGCTTTATCTCAAAATACAAATTAATACAAAAACCTGGGGTAGGGGCATAGCAAATTCTATGTGACACACACAAACGTGTGCATGTGCACACACAAACACAATCACCCTCCAGAGCATCAAGAAAAAAAGGCACATGACATAAAGAAGCACAAAGAAAACGATAGCGCTACATTTCTCATGAAAAGCAGTGTAAATAATAAAACTTATCTCACATTAATAATAAAAAATATCTTTATGTACTGAAAAATAAAGAAAATAAACTTTCAATTGCACTCCACAAAGCAGTTTTTTGTAAAAAACAGATAAAATATAGATTTTTTCTGAAATATAAAGCTGAAAGAATTAATTGCTCAATGAAGGGCATTTAAATGAAAAATCTGCTGCTCAGTTTGAAATAGAAGGAGAAAAATGAAAAGACTTACAGTATCCAAGAGATGTAAAATGATTCATAAGGGAATAACAAGTATAATTAAGTACCAGTGACTAAAAATAGAAAAGAGAAGAAGAAATACTTGAAGTAAAAGTGTACAATTATTTTCAAAATCAATGTAAGAAAACAAACCATGTGTCTAATAAATTCAGAGTTTCAAACAAAATAAATACCAAAACATGTATACATAATTAGGTCAATTTTAACTTCATGGAGACACACTTGCACACATAGATCCACTCATGTCTCAAAAGAAACTGAAGCAGATAAACACCATTTCTGCTAAGAAATAAAGAAAATACTTCCATCAAATTTTTCTACATTAAAGCAAGCTAAAAATACATGAAAATTAGTAGTGCTAAAATAAAAAGGTATACCAACACAGAACTCAATATCCATCAAAGCTATGTTTCCTGAGTAGAAGAGAATTAAAGATGTCAGTAGCAGATCTGACTTCTAAATACATTAAATTTCTTTCATGAAGAAGAATCCACATCATAATAAAGAAGATTGCTGGTGAATGAATGTAATATATGAATTTATTTTTAACTTTTAATTGATCTAATAGTGAACTATTCAAAATAATAAGATCAAAAATGTATTTTGTGATTTTTTAATATAAGTAAGTGAAATCAGTATATTGTAAAGAATGGAAAACTATTATATTTTTACTGGCAATGTAGCACTAGAGTACAAATTAGAAGAGGACTTAGGATTTAGGCCACAGAGTTCTTGTTAATGTGTATTGCCCACACTAGGTCAAACATTAACACAAAATTTTAATTAAAAGAGTGTAATTTTTGTACCCATGTACTTGTTGCCATATTAAAAGCTCCACTAAAATAAGAGTACATAAAAGTAGAGAAAATAAAAAGGAAATAAAAATCTTTAATAATAGAAAACAGACATGGTAGTTTTTTGTCTGTCTGTTTGTTTGTTTGAACAATCTCACACTAAGTCATTCATTTACTCAGGCTGTGCTCTAGCTTGTGATGTCTTTGCCTTAGTCTTCCAGAGTCCTGGGATTACAAGCAAACACCACCACACTCAGCTAGACATGGTAAATTTTAATCAGTTAAAACCTCTATTTGTAATCACTTTAAATATGATGTTCAAAATACACAAATCAAAAAAACAGAGATTTTTAGATTGGAGAAACATACCATCCAAAAGACACTTTAGGTATCCGGATTCATATAGATTAAAAATAGAGATAGTGAAAATTGTTTCATGCAAACACTAAAGTAATCTACACTGGCTATATTAATTTCACCTAAAGCAGATTTCAGAATGAGAGAAACTTTTAGACATAAAAAGAGTTAAGACATAATGATAAAAAGGGTCAGTCTTTCATCAATACAAAGCAATCACAAGGCTATGTGCATCTCACAGAAACATGCCCAAGTATGAAGACAAAAAGCAATAAGACTGCCAGGAGAAATAAACAAATCCACAGTTACAGCTGGAGATTTCAACAGCTCTCATACCATAATTGATAGATCCAGCAGGCAGAAAATCAATAAGGATACAGTTGAAGTGAATCTCACCATTAATCTACTCGATCTAATTGACATTTATAGACTGGCTTATCCAACAGCAGCAGACGATACATTCGTCTCAAGCTCACATGGAACATTTACTAAGAAAAACTACTTATGGGCCATAAAACACACCTAAACTAATTTAAAAGAACAGAAATCTTATGAAGTGTCTTTTGAAACACAATGATCTCAAACTAAAGATCAATAAAAGAAAGATAACTGGAAAAATTCAAAATATTTGAAAGTTAATGAGCATAATTTTAATTAGGCCAAGAGTCAATGAAGTCTCAAGAGATAAAATTAGAGAACAAATTGAGTGTATGGCGTATATCTATTTTATATATCTATATCTATATATTTTATTTTAAAAAGCAAAACAGAAAAAATGTAGAAATAATACAGATTTTCAAAAAGAAAAAACAGTAAGACATCAATTGTAGTCAATATATTACATGAAAGAATGGAAAAGATTATATTTATGTAGGTGTACACATATAACTGTATGTATGTATAAATATGAAAGATAGATAACTGCACTACTAATCCTCTGTTAGTTCATTAAAAAAATAGTTTGTGTTGTCATTGTTTGATTGTCTGATCATTTTTATGCTTAGATCTTGTAACTTGAACAACTACTTCTACCATATATCTATTTTTATTAGCTTTAAAATTATTCAGTAAGTGCAAAATTATTTTAAAAATAAAGACATTAGTGGGTTGATGATGCTGCTTGGTGGTAGAGATATTGCTTTGCGTGCATGGGTTCAATCAGCAGCACTACCAAAAAATAAAAAATAAATAAAGTTTTAAAAAGTAAATATAGTTAACACAATAATAAAAGTTATAAAAACTGTAATAAAAATGTTGTTAACAAAAGAATGCTAAAAAAGGAATAGAGGAAAGAATAAAAGAACAAATACAAAAAATGGCAAGATGTTATTAATAAGTATAATATTAATAATCAAATAAATGGAAATAACCTGAAAGTTATAGTTACAAGCAAGAATTTTTCAGATTATATAGAAAACAGTAGGATTCAACTGTATTTCCTGTGTCTCTTTATTCACTTTCTACATATATAATTAAAATTAAATTGAAACCATAAACATATCTAAATAACAACAATGGATAAACAGACGAAACTAATACTAATCAATGGATAATAATACTGGCATATGAATATACAGCAACACAGATTTGAAGAAAGTAATACTACTACAGGTAAAGAAGGTTATTTCATAATTAAAAAGTGTTAACACACAGTGCATGTAAACACAAAATAATTTTGCATCTATTAATAATGATTCAAAACCAGTAAGTACATGTAATAGCAATACAAGGAGAAAAAATGATGCCAATCATGCAATTCTTTCAACCGATAATAGAACAAATATACAATAATTTAGCTAAGACATGAAAGATTTAAATAATGTTATTAATTAATTTGACTACTTATAATTACACAAGTTTGATCAAAGTTAGTAGAAAACTTTTTAAGTTTACTCAAAAAGTTTGCAAAGGTAGATCATATTACGGACTGTGACACAATCCCAATAAGTTATAAAAAATGTAAAACATGTGGATTGTCCTCTGATCAAAACCAAATGAAAGTAGAAATGAATATAAATCTTAGATCACAGACTGGGGATTTAGCTCATGGTAGTGTGCTTCATATAGTGCCTGCAGTCATGGATGTAATCCCCAGTATGGCACGTTGAAAAAAAGAAAGAAAGGAAAAAACCCACATACCTGGAAAGCAAATACAATAACAATGAGAAAAGTCAAAAGAATGTAATTAGAAACTAGATATAACTGAGTAAAAAAGAAAAAAAGTGATCTATAGAATTATTGTAATGCATTTGAAACAATATTCATAGAAAACAGAATAGCAAGTACTGTTCTTTTAGAAAGGCTCCTATCAATGACTGAACTTACTGCAAAAGGAACCTGAAAGATAAAATCTAAATACATATGCTCAGTAAAGAAATATTAGAAAGTAGTACATTAAAAAGAATAAAATCAAAAGCTATTGCTTTGGATTGTAGCATGTAGTTGTTAAACCTCGATGCATATTTTTTTCCTTCAAAGGACAAATCATAAATGAGAGCAATACAAATACAGTGTTACAGGTTGCACAGACATAGATATAAATGAGAATTACACAGCCAAGTGCACGGGAATACATGAGACCTAGTTAACTGAGAGGTTGGAAGGGGAATCACTTGAGCCCAGGGTTGGAATTCATCCTGCACAAAATAGTGAGACACTAATTTAAGGTAAAAATTAAGCAAAAAGAAAAAAATTCAGGTAAGAGATTATCATGGACAGGATTATGTCAATTAATTTGACAAGTCAGGTAGTATAGGTAACTTGAAGAACAAAACTAAATTCACTCAAGGAAACAATAACTTTAATATCATTACATATGTCAAAGACTTTGAACTTCTATTTTAAAGTTTTCCCACAAATTAAACTCCTTACCTATGTACTTCCTTGAAAATTTAGGAAATATTTAAGAAAGAAATAATACAAATTATAAACAAACAGTCCCAGAAAATTAAAGAGGGAAAATCACTTTCTACATCATCTTATGAGGCATACAATGCTTGAAAAGAAATTAAAACCAAACCAAACAAACCAACCAAATATCTACATATCAAGTCTCACAATAAAAAGTACACAATTTAAAAAAGAATATCAAATTGTTAACAGTATATAAAATTACAATGAACCATGATTAACTATGTTTCATACAAGATATGTGAGGCCAATTTAATATAAATAAGCAATCCATGTAATTCATTTTGTAAACAGAATGACCACTACAAAATACAAAGCTCATCTCAAGAGAGATTCCTGAAAAAAAAAAAAAAAAAAACCTCTCAGTAAAAAAGAATGACTGAAAGAAAATATCCACCCATATAAATTTGTTCACAAAAAATCTAGGAGTTCATACATCACATTAAATGGTGCATAATCATGGATTCCTTCTTTGATCAAAATATTTGGTGATTTTTAAATGTAGTATGTGTAGAAATAAGTTCCAGTAACATGTGGAAGACCCAAATAGAGAGCAGAATCATTGCTGATGAAAATTAAAGAAGATTCAAATTAATGGTGTACATACCATTTGTATGTATTAAAATACTCTTTGAGAAGTCTAGCACCATGAGAAATGATCTATTGCTTTAAATAAATTGCAATTAATATACTAGTAGGTTGCTGGTTGGAATTAACAATGTTATTCTAAAAATTACAATGTGGAGGACCTAACACAAAAAACCTATCATAATCATAGGAACACTGGAAATGGAAGAACAAAATATTCAAAGGAATTTATTAATTTTCAACACAAGGAATTTATATGCATCAATTTTATTATAGCCAGCTGAAAATTGTGGCAACAAAGGAATTCTTATTCACTGTGCTATTATAAATTGATGTATCTTTTATGAAAATATAAGAAATTTAACAAAGGTTTTAATAACTTTAGTCTACTTGGCTATTTCAACATCTAGAAACACAATAAAAATAAATAGTAAACATTCAAAAATGACTCCAGGGGACCGGGGATTTAACTCAGTGGCTTAAGCACCTGCCTGGCAAGCGTGAGGTCATGAGTTTGATCCCGAGTACCAAAAAAAAAAAAAAAAAGAAAAAAATCAAAAATGACTCCAGAGGCTTTAGCTTCCTATCTTGGTCAGATGGCATCATCCAATGCCCGCCTGAGATTATTGTCAGCAGAGTTCCACAGTTTGAGGAAAAACTGAACTGTCAGCCCTGATAAATGAGTTGTCATGGCCTTTCCCAAAGGTCACCCCAGTAGAAGTATAAAATCAGTGGAGCACTCCTCAAAGACATCAAAGAGAGGAGACAAAAAGCAAAAGACCCTATGTCAGAAAAAGTTACCATCATTGGAGCAACTGGGACTCTTGTCTTTTGAGAGCCCCTTCTACCAGGCACAAATTAACAGCCTGGGAGGACATCGCACCAAACATAAACTCCTGTCACCAAGCCTCCCTCCCATTTAACTCTACACTTTTCCCAAGAGGAAGATGATACCTGCACCCCTTTTGGACTGTTACTTCCAGATGCTGCCTGATTTACACATCCAGATTAAAGACGCCTTCTTCCGCTTGTGAGTTGCTCCCATAAGCCCCATCAACTGGGAAAATCCTGAAACAGGATGCAGTTCACTTGTACTCAACTGCCACAGAGGATAAGAACTCTCCCATTATTTTCAGGGAGGCTCTAACAACAGATTTAGCCAAGCCACCAGCACTTTTCTCCAAGACAACCTGTTTCTCTGTTCCCTCCTGTTTGCAATCATGGTCCCCAAAGAAAAAATAACAGACTGTCAAGCTGCTAAAATACAACCCTCCTGATTGTAAAGTCAGTTCAAGTGCTCCAAGTTGCCAATGCCACCACAGTTGCCCTCCATGTACATTGCCTCAGTCTTTGGCCACCCACAGCCTGCTGGTATAGATGCCTGGACCTATAGAATGCCTTTTTCTGCCTTCAATTGGCTGCTATCAGCCAACCCCTCTCCATCTTTAAAAAGACCCCTGTTCTGAATTCAAAGATTAACTGACAAGAACTCAACCTCACAGAGGTTCAAAAACTTGTTTGTCCTCTTTTTGTGAAGCCCTCACATAATATTATAACACTTCTGATTAATGATACCCAAGCTGCCTGCTGGAAATACACAAAAGCTCTGCTGCACATCTGACAGAAATAGGCTGCAAGTATCTTGAGAAAAGACACAAATATACAAATAGCATATGGCTTTAAAGATGCTTACTCAGACTTTCAAACCCTGGGAGCACCCAGTGGCCCACCTGTGCAACTACTTGGATCCATCACTAAGGGCTGCCTCACCCTCTTTGCCCCCATGATCTAAGATCCTTTGGATCAAAAGACTGACAAGCTCACCTTAGGTCAAGTCCTAACTGTCCTAGTACCACACGCTGTAATGGACATACTCTTATGCAAAACTCCTTGCCTGACCCTTATAGCACAGTTCTGTCATGTACCTGCCCACTGAGCTGGGCCCACCAGACTATGGCTGCCTCGTGCCAACTGATGAACTGTTCCTGAACTGACCAGACTTAAAAATGAAGCCCCTAACAGTTGCTGAATATACCCTGTTTACAGATAGCAGTAGCTCTCTTTGGAATGGAATCCAACAACCTAGATATGCTGTGGTCACTTTGGTTGATCTCTGCTCCCCTGCTAGCTGGAGTTTTTGACTTAGCTCAAAGATTTATTGAGTATCCAAGACACACTGGACACTCTTCTAGATCAGATTAACTCCTTCAATCCTTTGCCAGAGTCAACTTAGTGAGAGACTCTATAATAAAGGAAAAAAAATCACAAACTCTTGGTGGGAAAACTTTCAAATCATGGACACCTTGGTTAGGGTCCATCCTAGGTCCACTGACACCCTAAAGTTACTGATTTTATTTGACTCTGTTTCAAAAGATCACATGTAATATGCCCAGTAAAGATTTGCTGGGAAGCTAAAGGTGGGGAGGAATGTATCATCAAAAAATGCCCTCCTCCCACCCAGCCAATATACTTCAGTTTGTTATTTCCCCAAGTAATAGTTCCTGTTATGAGAGTCTAATACTTCTATCTTCTAAAAACAGCTGGTCACTGTAAAACATAACTGGTGACTATGATGCATATTATAAAAACCAATGATTAACTACCAAATAGTCTGTTTCTGTACCTTCTGATGGCTTATCCTACATAAGACCCAAACTACCGAGGATCAGGGCCTGATATTTTGGAAATGATCACAATCAGTGGCAGGTGATGTAAAAGAAATCTGTCTCCAAACCCTGGGCTTTGTTTCAGCTTTTCTGTTTGCCATCGAACTTTAACTAACTATGCCTATCATTTGAGATTCTTTTCAAAATTATTTAACATCTTATGATGAAAGGGCAATGTTATTAATTACAATGAGTATTTTTTTTTTTACTTTCTGATTAACAAAAGGTAAGTTTTTATAATGTAATGTAGCAGACTTTTTCCCTAAAATCAAGTAATTTATATCTTTTAGGTAAATTTTCCATCATATCTTATTTCAGAAAAACTGCTACAGATAGTATTTAATGCTTTTACTCCTTGCATAATTGTAAAATTTTATGAACACACTCATAAAACATTCATATGTATTTTTACCTAATTGAGCCATTTTAAGAATGACTTGCATTCCATAATTTATCTCTAAATTTGAATAGTTAAATTATCAAATAAACTGCTCTTCAGAATGATTAATGGTGCACTGAGAAGTCTGAAAATACACATTTGAGTACATCTCCCACCTTCCCATCCCTTGGAGAACCTCTTCAAATTATGTTTTAGAATTAACCTTCCAAACAACTTGGCACAAATGACAAATATGAATAATATTGTTTTCTTATGTGTGTCTTTTATTTTGTCATCTATGTCTA
>RJWM01018221.1:0-41681 GCA_004363535.1 Dasyprocta punctata | reverse complement strand
TGTTCCATGCTTGCATCTGTGGTTACTTGCTACAGATCATTTCTTGGACAACTGGGGTTGGCTGATCCAAGACAGTCTCAGCTGATGTGATTTCTCTCAGAATCTTCTTCAGGGCAACCTGGATTTTTCACACTGTGTCTGAATTGTGCAGAAATTCACAGTTTCTTGTGACCCAGAATGGGAACTGTCACTGCATTCTAGGACCAAAACAAGGCATAATGAAGGTAAAAGGGGAAAAAGGGATTCTGATCCAACAGGAATAGCTGCGAAATCACATTGCAAATGGCAGGCACATAGGGAAAATAAAGGACTGTGGTCCAATTTTCAATCACCTACTACTCTGAAAGTATGCGTTTTTACTCATTGACAATGGAAATGTCACAGATGTTCTGCTGCCACGATTTGACATCAGGCCTCTTTAAAGTTCACAGACAAACTATTATGCACATCTATTTTCCACTAAATTTTAAAAATGATATTCATCCCTCTTTGGTGAATACAGGTCAATAAATATGTCTGTTAATAAATGAAATAATTTGTATCCACACAGAAATGAGAGTAAACTGATGGCTGCCGACCACCAATAGTAGTTGATTTGCAGCTTCCTTTTCTCTTGGTCAAAGGAAACAAAATTTCGGTTATACAACATGACTAAGTTCTAGAGATCTGCTACATAACGTTGCACTTACAGTTCAATAGAGTTTTATACATTTAAATATTTAAGAGGGTAAATTTTGTTTGTTTATTTTTGAGACAGGGTTTTGCTATGCAGTTTAGGCAGACCTCTAACTCACATGATCCTCCTGCCTCAGCCTCCCAAGTGCTGGTATTACAAGTGTGTGCCACCTTGCCCAGTTAAGGAGGTAGATAGTCTATTATATATTTGAAACACAATTTAAAAGATAAGACTTGTAAGTAGACAAAAACTTACTGTAACTTAATTTATGTTAATTTATGCCTGAAGTCTGCACTCGTCTATAAAAATCAAGGCTTTGGACAAAGTATAGAGGATCTGACAGAGACCCTTCACAGTAGCATGATGAGAGGAAAAGCTTGTCCCCCCACTAGTCCTTTGTGTACCGCTGTGTGCCGTGGGAGAAGGAAAAGCAAACAAGTAGCCCTCAAGGTTTCCTATCCCTCTAATTTCAGTTCTCTCTCTCTCTGCTCCCTCCCTCCATATATATAATATATGTGTATAATTTATATGATATATAAATATATTACATTATATTATACTTGATTTTACAGTTTCTTCTAATGTTTTCTTGAAAGCTCCTGCTGTACAAATCTATTGTTTTCTCTGCTAAAAGAAATATAAAGTTATTCACTGCTAATTAAAATTTCTAAATATTGCCTAGACTAGAATGTGCCCATGTTGGTAAAGACTCAGAAATTGTTGCAGTTCCTAAAATGTCTTTTTTATGTCAAAATTCTCTGTAAAAAGACAAAAAAAAAAAACCTTCTCATAATTCTGTATGTCAAACAGAATGACTGTAAATGAAATATTAATATATTGTGTTTTCCATTATGTACACTTTCACAAATTTTATGTGTATATTTACCTTCTGACCTACCATTATAACCTATCTGATTTCCCTCAACTGCCCAACAGAGTTAAATGCTTAGGGTCATAGTTATGTATACTCTTGCTCTAAAAAAATGAGTTTGCACTAGTAGTACTTTTGAAGGAATGATAAATACAGTACTGTAGTGTAAGAGAATAGCGATATTCAGGAACTCTCTAGTACTTTTATGACTTTACTGTATTTATAAATATTTTCCAAAATAAAACATATATTTGAATAATGCAAAAGAAAAATCATGCCAAAAAAAAATCGTGCCATAAAACTGGGTAGTGATTTGTGAGCATATAAAAAGATAAATATTTGTGATGTTTTCCTGTTAGAGTGAATGAAGTTTTAATCATATTTACATAGATTGATTTAGACAAGTATTACGGTGTATAGTTTTGGAGAGAATTGCAGAGTAGAACACTTAACAAATGTTGGAAAACGTAAGAGCACTATTATAGTCTTTCTTGTATGGGTATGTATGTGTATCTTGGAAACTTAAAAAAAAATCATAAGCACAATGTTACTGCCATATGACTAGGAAGAATAACTTGAGAAAATCCGACATAATCTAGTCATGACTGCTAAAAGAAAATGTACAGCAAATTTGTAAATAAAATGAAAATCATTCTGCTTCACAAAATCATGCTATAAAACCATCAAAATGAATTACTCTTAGCTAATTTTATTTCTCTCTTCCTTGCTATCTGTGTCGCATCCAAATTTTGAAGTAAATATTATGAACACTCACTCATCAGTGGTGTTGTCTCTGTCAGTGCCCTTAGACTTTCTAATTCACCTTCATTCCATCTCCATTATTCTCATTTCTGTTCTAACCAGGTCTTCTATTTCTCTTACAAGCCTTGCTTCTCTTTCCTTTCACCTAATTGGTCTCGCTGTTTCTAGTCCGTGTGCAGTCGAACTCATCCCATAGCTGATAAAATTTTCTAAAGTTCAAAACTGATGAAATCTCTCTGCTGCTCAAGCACTTTAAATGGCATCCAACATCAATTGAATTACACACAAATTTTGGATGAATTTCAAGAACAAAAGCAGCCTCGACCCCAACTTTCCAGTCTATCTATCACTTGAGCTGCACACCTACGTAATTCTGCAGTTGTCTACCATAACCGATCATTCCTGCACAAGTTTCATGCTTCATACCGTAACTCTCTTACACCTGTTAATTCTTCAATTTGGAATAACATCTCCACACTCTGCTGATAGTCTATCCAGCTATCAAAACCGAAAGACACATTTAGGTATGCCATTGTGTAGTTATTTTCTGATCCTACTTGATTCTCATCCTTCCACCCTCAGATATGCAGCACGTTTTTCTTTTAGCCACTCATAGACTTACCACATACCTGTTCTTATGCCTCATCGATACAGATAGATTTGTATGTGTAGACTGTAGTTGGCGTACCCTCTCTCCCTGAAAACATGACCTGGCCAGAAAAAAAAATCTAAAGATCAAAAATGCCCACCCTGATCAGCTGTGACCTGTAAGGCAAGTTAGGCAAGGACAGGTTGATTGAGGCTGGCATTTTTGATTTCTAATTTTCAAGGCTGATTATTTTCTACCTGGGTCTTATTTTCAGGGACGCTCACTTAGTTTAAGAAGTCAACTAATCTTAATATAGATATAATTGAGTGTATTGTTTCTTAGTTTTTGGAGTGGAAAGATAATTCAAAAAATATTTAGTACTTAAATATCTGATATATTTCTGAAAATTTTGTAAGATGGAAAATAATAATTGGGAGGGCAAAGTGTGGTAGTAATTCAATATTTGAGAAATTACTTAAACAGTCATTTATGTGGATGGAATATGTAAAATAACCATGTCAGCATTTCACAAAGAAAAAAATGAGAAACTTTTATATTAATGAATATAGTACAAGATGTTGAGATGAATAAAAAGTAATTATTTAGGAAAGAATAGTTTTAAGAAATATTATATTAACAATGATAAATTAATAAATTATAATAATTGTTTTTATACATAGTTTTATGCTTTTTACTATAATTTCTAAACATTAAGAGAAAAAATCAGGATTTTGCTTTTGACTAAATTTATCTCTTTATTTCAGTATATCAATTATCATTTCTTTGCTCTATTTATGACCATATTAAAATAAAGGTCTGAAAACTTTTGAAAATTTCTGATGGACAAATATTAAAAAATAAAAGTATTTTGGAATAGAGATGCCAATTAAATGCCATAGTTTTTATTGTCATGAAATGTGATTAAAAAAATTCTTGCTTTATTTTTGGTGAAGAAATAAATTAACTGTTTGTTAAGTAGATAAGATAGAATAGTCCAGCTTTTCCACAACTGTATTATGAAGAGTAACTTGTAATATTATCAGAGCTAAATGAAAAAGTCATTTTGATGCAATATGGCAAACACTTCATAGAGTAGTCAACTTTTGAAAGTTTCAAAGTGAAATACTATGTTCTGGCTCTCAGAATTTTTGCTATGAAATTTTTATTTAGATGAATTTAGTCTAGCATGTTCCAATTCATAATAATTTTTTTTTCTGCACCACATTTTTTTTTAACAGTTTTCTTAAAATGACTGGGAAACCGGTTTGTCAATATTCTGTCATGATATATATCTGCATCAAATATTGACTATCTTCTACACTCCTGGCATAGTTTAGGGGCTTAACTTAAAGAATAAAGGTCCTATGCTTTGCAGTCAAGAATTCTCTTAGTATAGCAGAGAGGACAACACTTTAGCCCCTCAATCTGTGGTAACACAGGACAGCAAGAAGGGCGGGGTCCACGTTACAGGCAGGCAGCCACTCTAGCTGACACCTTTTGTTAACTGCCCACTACTAAACACTGAGAGAAAGAGGTTGGGGCAAGGCGATTTCTTGAAATAAACATCTCAGTGAAGTTTTGTGGAAAGAGAAATTACACAGACAACAGTGGTATAGCCTGTGAGAAGGAAGAGAATTTGAAAGACACAGCTGATTTTTTAAAAAATTCTTTTTTAATTTTAAACAGTAGAAAAGTAAGAGATTAAAGTAAAACAGAATTTCACAACAGGCTAATAGGAGAGTAACAATAATCAGCACATTGCATATTGTTATATTCACAGTAGTTGTTTAGAGTATAAGATATAGACATGAAACATTGTCCAGAAAATTATTAGCACAAAACTTTCCCTCAATGAATCATGAGAAACCAGCTATATGACTATCTTTTCTTTGTTATGACTACTATATTATTTTCAAAAGAACATTTCACATTAAAAATGACATCTGAAAATGACCCTGTGAAGACTACTTTTCACTCAAAATTCTTTTCCTTTAGCTATCTTAACTATTGATTTTCTTTTGGTTTGTCACACAAGTGCAACAATATGATGGTTACATACATGTGACTTATTTAGTTCACTGAGAAGTATGTTTTCAAGGTGCATCCATTTAAGAGTGAAAATGTCTAGTTTATTGTTCTTTATAGCTGAGTAGTATTCCATTATATAGAAATACCAGCACTTTTTTGTCCATTCCTCAGTCGAGGGGCAATTATGAACTGGGCAGCTATAAACATAGGTGCACATATATCACTGTGGTATACTGTTTTTAATTCTTTTGGGAAGATACCCAGAAAGGAACTAGCTGGGTCAAATGGAACCTCCAATCCTAGCCTTTTGAGGAATCTCCACACTGACTTCCACAGTGGTTGCACCAGCCTGCATTCCCACCAATAGTGGAGAAGTGTTCCTTTTTGCCCACAGCCCCTCCAGCATTTGTTATTGGTTGACTTCTTAATACTAGCCATTCTTTCTGCAATGAGGTGGAATCTCAGTGTAGTTTTCATTTACATCTCTTGAATGACCAGTGCTGTTAAACATTTTCATGTAATTATTTGCTGTTTGTATTTCTTCATCTGAGAAGTGTGTGCTCATCTCAGATGCCCATTTTTGGATTGGGTCTTTAAATCTTGGAGGACTGATTTTTTTAAGTTCTTCATACGTTCTTGATAGCAATCTTTTATCTGAGTGACAGCTGACAAACATTTTCTCCCACATTGTGGGTAGTTTCTTCACACTGTTGGTGGTTTCTCTTGCTGTGCAAAAGCTTTTCAATAGGATGAGATCCTATTTATTGATTCTTTGCGATGGTTTCTGACTTTTATTCATAAAGTCTTTGTCTACGCCAATGTCTTCAGGAGTTTTACCTACTCTACCTTCCAGCAGATTTAATGTTTCTGTTTTAATGTTGAGATCTTTAATCCATTTAGATTTTAGCTTAGTACATGGGGAACGATATGGGTCCAGTTTTAATCTTAAGCATGTGAAAAGCCAGCTTTTCTAATGCCATTTATTGAAGAGGCTATCTTTCTTTCAATGAATGTGTTTGGCACCTTAGACACAGCTCATTTTAAGCACAGTAGGGGACTCATCACAGAATTCATGATGCAGGAGGAGGCTGTGGTAAGAAGTCCACAAGAGGCAGATTTCTAGCAAACTAAAATTTTGACCTGATGGAAATCAAGGTCCTTAGGAAGACACAAGAATATTTATGTTTTAGAATTCTGTGAATGATAGACTAGAGGCCACTCCAGACTAAAGCATATAAACATATAAAATAATAATTTGGAGTACATTTCTTCCTATAAATTCTCATTCCTGTCACAAGTTTCATTCTACTTCTGAACTCCTGTGTCTTCTTATTCCTGGAACAATAATTTCATGACTGTGCTCTTGATGGATGAGGGCCACTTTCAGGTATTGTCTCCTAGCTTCACACACATGCATCTAGAACCAGAAAATGGAGAGAACAAAGTGTCTATCAAAAAATGATCTTCTAAAGTCAATACATAAAACTTTGAAGTTAAATATGCATAATTATTTCAGAGAAACAAAAACAGTGCTTATCTAGAGAAATAGGTCAAAATGACTATAAAAGTTTGAATTAATAAAATATAGAAAGTAGAATGAAAGTGTGCTTGTGTGTGTATGGGGATTTGTATGCACACACACGTTCACCAGTGGGAGGTTGTTATTTAGTCACAAAGTGTATAACTAAATAATTACAGACTCCAATTTTGGCAGTGGTGGTCCAAGCCATGGTCCAGGGAAAGCTACCTTAGTTATTAGATTTATTAAAGTAGTCCTATTAATGTGCCTGTTTGTAAAATAGATGCAAATGAACAATTTTTTTTGTTCACAGATTTGAATTTCATGTTATAATTTAATTTACACTTACAATTTCATATTTTTTTGTAGGGGCCAAGTTTCAGTCGGAAAGTCTGCTTTTTCAGTGTTTGATTCATCCCATCTACTGTGCCTGAGGCACTGCACCATCTTTTGGTTAGATGACACGTACATTCTCAGCCATCTACTGTTTACTATTACTTGTCCAGTTAACCCTACTTATAAGAAATTTTGTGGTAAAGCTTCTGACTGTACTTCTCTGAATATGGAATAAAAATCATTCCTCTAATGTCTTAGTTACTTTTCTCACTGCAGAGACAAAATACCCAACACCTAAAATTAAAGGCAGAAAGCTTTATTTAGGTGGTAATTTGTAAAGGTTTCAGTCCATAATCAACTGGCTTCAAGACAGGGTGGTACATGGCAGAGGGGCAACAGTTCATGGTGGCAGAAGAAAGAAAAGCAACAAGAGAGGCAGAGAAAATGCTTCCTGTCCCTTATACTGTGTGCAGGGTACCCACCCTAGGGTGGGTATAGCACTCACACCCTTGGTCCCAATATTATACCATGAATCCATCACAAACTCTAGATTCAACAACCCCTGAAAAGCCTGCAGCTGGTAACTGCATAAGATTTTGGGGGGACATCTAGATATAAATCATAGCAACTAATGATGATCCTTTTCCTATGGCCTTTATCAGAATTGTTCCTTTCAAATTCCATTTAGCCACTCGGTCAGAAATCAGGAGTATCTATGTCATGATATGTAAAATCTTACCATTTTACCTTCTAACTATCTTGTTAGTTATCATTAATTCATGCATACTATGGCAACAGCTTTCTAATAGATTTTGTGATAAATTTTGCAATTGGAAAATTGAAACTCAGAAAAAGACAGAATAAAAATCTGAATATTTTACTCATATCCTTATGCATTGGGTGTTACTATGTCCCCCCAAGTCCTCATATACTTTTGATGGGGCTGAGTCTGGCACTTGTGATGGGCTTGTTGTCTAGCATTGGGATTGGTGATATGAGTGCTGTACCCATCCCAGGGTGGAGCTGAGATACACTGTAAAGGAGGTGGGTCTTCCTCTCTCATTTCTGCGCTCTCTCTCTCTCACCAGTTCACCTCACTGTTTTGGTGGCAGCCATGAATGGGGGCCTGTCTTTGTTACTTTTTACTCATTGCTGTGACAAAACACCTGACACCCCAAATTAGGGAAGGAAAGGTTTATTTAGCTTACAGGTTTTGGAGGTTTCAGTCCACAATCAGCTGGCTCCAAGGCAGGGTGGCATGGCACAGGAACAACACTTCAAGGCAGCATTCGAGCAAAAGCATCCAGAGTAAAAGGGGGAACCGGGCAAGCCTCTTATCCTCCTTTATATAGTACACAGGACACCCCCCCCCCAGGGTGGGTGTAGCATCCACAAACATCCTTGCCTTCCTTTGCACAGGATGAGGATGTTTACAAAGTAAGACCCCTGGCTCCCTCCTGAGTCTCTCAGTTAAACTTTTGACCTTCTCAAATTGACACAATGGGCAGGTAACTGTTTGTGCTCTATACCCCAGGATGTAGAGCTGCTGCCTTAATTAAGCTTCTAGGCTTCTCAAGTTGACACAATGTATAAACCATAGCAGGGCCCCTCCATGCCACACTGCCTTGGAGCCAACTGAGTATGGACTGAAACTCCTGAGAAACTGTGTGAAAAAAACCTTTCCTTCCCTAATTTTGGGCATTAGGTATTTTGTCATGGCAACAAGTGAAAAGTAACTAAGACAGAATTTGGTGCCAGAGGAGTTGGGTCATTGTTGTGACTACTCCTGTCCATGTGGCTCAAGAGCCTTTTGAAATGGCTTGTTGGAAGACTTTGGAAAGGTTGGGAGATGTCACCTATATGCATAGAGCTGGAACAGCTTAGGATGTTCTGTATGGGAGATTCTGGTCAGAGCTCAGAAGATCAGAAGACTGATAGAAGGCCTGCTGATAAAGACCAAGCTCTTGTGGGAAGAGTTTGGAAAGGTTTGGAGATGCTGTCTGAATGCATAGAGCTGGAACAGGTTAGACTGTGCTGTTTGGGAGATTCTGGTCAGAGCCCAGGAGACCAGAAGGCTGGTAAAAAGCCTACTGGTAAGGACCAGGCTCAGAAGGTTTCTGCTGGGAAGAAGGACTGCATTAGTTGTTGGACTCCACACAATGTGTGTTACAGCTTGACAGAATGTTTGTCTGCATTCTGCCTATGCCCAGAGACTTTGCCTGAGACAGAGATTAAGGGAAAAGGACTGATTAGTTTTAAAAGAGAAATTACAAGGCAGCGGAATGTTGAAATGGTGACCTGGCTACTGCTGGGAGCTCTAAACCAGATTTACGTTGGGAATCAAGAGCAAAGAGTACAGCATGGTGATTTAAAACCTTGTGAGTTTGGCCAGGAAGCAGTGGACTGTAAAGATCAATCTGAGACCTTGATTGCTGAGAAGGAACAAAGGAATAAAAAAGATGGCCTGGAGGTATCATGGAAAGCAGCGGGCCTCCACCTTTTGCAGCCTCAGGCCTTCAAAAGTGAAAGAGTTTGCTCAGAGGAAAAAGCCACAAAGTGCCATGTCCCCGAGTGGCAACAGAGGCCACAGGAGGTTTCAAAAGTGTTGCAGCCACACCAGGTATCAGAATGGAAGAGGCCACACCAGATTCCAGAATGGTGGTGGCATAGAGAAGCTCTTCCTCACAATCAGATTCAGAGAGCTCAGCGATATGGGCAGTTGACCTCTACAGCCAAGAGAGAGGAAAGTCTGACTACTGCTCCAGCTGGCAGTGGACCTTGGTGGCATCCATGTGGCACTGGTTTTAGGTGCGAGGAAAATGCACAGAAAAGGCTAACGCAGCTTCCACCTTACCTGCAGAGAGCAATGTGTAAAGATGTAAGGGTTAAGTCAAGGAGCTTGGATCATCTAAGGAAAGCTATGAAAGTTAAGACCCCTGAAAGTGCCACAGGGGTGGAATCACTCAAGTCTTTTGGAGCTTGCAACCAGATTGCTTCAGATGCTGAGCAGAGAACTCCAGGACTTAATGTTTGCCCTGCTGGATTTTGGACTTTCTTTGGTTCCAATGCTTTGTATTCCCCTATTTGTAACTTTTGGAATGGTAATGTTTATCTTGTGCCTTTGCAATTTGGAAGTGTTTAACTTATTTTCATTTGTACAGGGGGTTACAGTTAAGAGTTTGCCATAGATCTCAAAAGAGATTTGGGACTTGGACTTTTCAACAGTGCTGAAACTATTAGGACTTTGGGAACTCTTGGAGATGGACCAAATGTCTTTTGTATTAAGGATGTACATGAGTCCTTGGGGGGTTCAGGGGTAGAATATATTGGGTGATGCTACGTCCCCCATAGTCCTCATATACTTTTGATGGGGCTAAGTCTGGTGCTTGTGATGGGTTTGTTGTCTAGTGCTGGGGTTGGTGATGTGAGTGCTGCACCCGCCCCAGGGTGGAGCTCAGATATAGTGTAAGGGAGGCTGGTCTTCCTCTCTTGCTTCTGCCCTGTCTGTCTCTCGCTGGTTTTCCTTGCTGTTTTGGCGGCAGCCATGAAAAGCAGCCCTGCCACGCCATGCTGCCTTGGAGCCAACTGAGTATGGACTTGAAACTCCTAAGAAACTGTAAGAAATAAACCTTTCCTTTTCTAATTTTGGGCATCAGGTATTTTGTTGTGGCAACGAGTGAAAAGTAACTAAGACACCTTATATCTGCAAGCTATTGAAGAGTTTTTCTCTGGTTCCCATTTATTTCTTACCCATTCTTTTTTACCAAAATACGGTCACATAGAAAGTTTCTGGCTTTTATTTCACTGTCATGACTCACAACGCCAGGTGATCTAGCTCATACTGTCTACAATTTATATGCTCTATGAGGTACATAATCTATTCATTAATAGATTTCAGTTTTTTCAACTATAATGCTGTAAAGCAGTATAAAAATAATTATCTAGTTCATTGGGTTTTTGTAGGAATTCAATGAGATAACTTGTGAAAATTCTTCCAAGCATTCAAATTATTTGTAAATTTATTTATCAACTACTACATCTCAGTCATTGACATGGAAGTCTTGTGATGTCATGTGGCTCCATCAAACTGTCTTAATTCACAGATTCTGAATTTAGCATTTCAGGATATGCTTTGACAGATTGTGCACCATTAGTGAAGCAGTTCACATCCTGGTGCTGGAGTCAGGATTGCATCAATTGAGTCCTGGTTCACCAACTAGAGGCATGCATCAAGTTACTAAACATATCTGTTTTTCATTCCTCAATTATAGACAGACTAAAGTCCAGTCTCCAGTATAGATGAATTCTAATCTATTCATATAACTCCTGTAACACTCTCATGACAGTGCCTGGCAGTAAGCACTCAATAATGGTTACATTTTAAGTTTAGAAATTCTGCTGTTTCTTCTCAAATATTCACTTGAACACTTTCTTTCTTCTACCTAGTGAATTATTATTTTATATTTAATGTGTTAAGTCATTTTAATCTACTTTTTTGTACATTTGGAAGATAATCTTGTATTTTTTTCAGTAATTCTGTTATTACTTTTTTAATTTAATTTAATTAATTTATGTATTTATTTTTGCTGCACCAGGGATCAAACTCACAGCCTTACATCTGCCAGACAGGTGCTTAAGCCACTGACCCAAACTCCCAACCCTAGTTTTTTGAGGCAGGGTCACACTATGGAACTCAGACTGGCCTTGCGCTCATGTTGTAGCCCAAGCCGGCCTCAAATTCACAATGCTCCTCCTACCTCAGCCTCCCGAGTGCTGGGATTAAAGGCATGCTCCTCCATGCCCAGCTTTTTCTTATTACTTTTAGCTTACCTACAGTCAACATGCTGTTTAGTGACTCAGTAACTCAAGAGTCATAGTGTATGTAAAAATGATTTTTTTTCTTTTTTTGAGATAGAAAGGCTTACTACATTGGCCAGGCTGGTCTCAAACTCCTAAGCCTCCCAAGAAGCTGGGACTACAGACATGTGGCAGCACACCCCACTTATGAAATGAATATTTTGAGGACTGAAGAAAGTAGTATATATACATACAGAAGAAATAAATAGTGATAGTGATCTGTCTTTTTAGTTATATTTATATATAAAAGAAAATTGAATTCCTTTTAAAAGAATTCTTTCAAAAGAACCCCAGGCTAAAAGAGCGATAATAACAGTAGTTTGTAAAATGATAAGAAAAGCAAAAAACAAAAACTACTGAGCTAAGACAAAAAACACTATTGAATGTGAGATAAAATGAGTTAATATTGTGAGGACTGACAAGAAGCCAGACTAGAGTTGACCTTCACTGGATAGCCACAACCAACAATTTCAACTGCTACCTGTCATCTATAATATTGTTTGGGCATTTACTTTTATTCAGACCTGCAAGCTAAATGAGGTCTTTAATAAAACATCAAAGATCATAACCAAAGAAAAATAAGTATACTGAAATTATAATCTTAATGACCACAAAGTTAATTTTGAAGTGCAGATTTAATTAAAATGGAGTTTTATTCTTCAAGAAAGAAATAAAAGGCAACACAAAGATCTAAATTGCTTAGTATTTCCCTAAGTCTAACTTAGTTTAGAAATAACACTTTGAGTCGTATTTTATGTGAAATACAAAAATAGTTTTATAATAATGTTACATACACTCAATTACTAATACTGATTCATAAAAGTAACAACTGTATATTTCTACCTAATAGATGAAATATGGATTCTGTATTTCAACAAATATCTATCCTTTATCTATGTTGGGGAAAACTTGATTGTCAAGCAGCATACTTCTGAAAGTTAGCACTGACCAAATTTGTATAATTCCAAATCCAGAGGAACACTTGAGGAAGTGAACTATCCCTCATTTTTTTATGGCTCATGTCCTGTAGAACAAAACAATCAGAGAAGATTTACAATTTTATTTTTGTATGATTTGAGACAAACTACCCAATATCTTTCTTTATCTTTGTCTCTCTCCACATCCACCTCCTACCACCCTATAAAATGCAGAAAACAATACCAGATCTACTAAACTTAGTTGAGTTAATATGGATGAAATATTGCATATGTGAAAATATTTGGTAAATCCTAAAACTCTAAAGAGATATCTTTAACACCATTTTGTGGTACCATATATAGTAAAAAAACAAAAAAACAAAAAAACAAAAAAAAATAACAAGAAAAACAACCAAATAAACACAACAAAACAAACAAACAAACAAAAACAACCACCCACTCTAACTACCTATTGATTTTGCCTCAAAATACACTAAGACTTATTATGAACAGTGAATTTTCTCAAAATAAAACAGGATAGTTTCAAAGAAGATAGTTGCTAAGAAAGTTTAATTAAATGACCTTCACTTTTAATGTTGAAATTTAAAATTAAATGAACCTAAGGATAATTGTATAGTATTTTAGATTACAGAGTTGTGTTTTCCTTGTGTAGTGGCCCACAGTGTTTTCTTATTCACAGTTACCTTATTCACAGTTACCCACAATGAATAAAGCTAAAATAAACATGTTCTCTTTGTTTTTTCACTTTGTCTTATAGGTCCTGGACTTATAGGAACCTGACAGCATCACAGGGCATAGACAAAAACACTAACAGGAGTCCTGTCGTGGTTCGTATCTGGGTGGCTCCCCAAGGCTCATGCAGTCATGGAGGTGGCTGAGTCTTGCATTTGTGATTGGTTCATTGTCTAGGGCTGGAATTGGCAGTGTGAGGGCTGCACCTGCACAGGGGTGGAGCCAACATACAATGTAAGAGTGGGAGGGAGGCATGCTTTCCCCTTTTTATTGTTGGCTCTTGTCACTTGCTGCTGCCATGAGCAGTTGCCCCTTAGCTACACCACTCTGCCTTGTAGCCAACTGAGCATGGACTAAAACTCCAAACACGGTAAGCTAAATAAACCTTTCCTTCTTTCAGTTTGGGTGTCAGGTATTTTGTCTCAACAACGAGAGAAAAGTAACCAAGACCAGTCCCCAACCGAAGCATGCTGTGTCATTTTCAAAAGCAAACCCAAAGGAAGTAACCACTTTCCTCTGACCAAACATTATGGAGAAAACTCCCATCAAGTCATCAGAGCTGAGTGAGGGAGCCAAGAATTCTCTACCTGGTGACCATGACAAGGCACACTTAGTGCCTCGGAGGGTGGGATTCAAGGAAGTTACTTAGAGAGCTAGGACCTGCATCTCTGAGGGGCTAAAATGAGCCTCACTGCTTATTTATAGGAATGTTAGAGAAGATCACGTGAAAGGCCTGTTCTTCCACTCCCAGAGAAAAGTCATGAGGCGGCCCTGCACCTTCCCCTTGGGATGTTGTCACAGGTCTAGTGCAACATGGGGCTGTCACCACCGTACAGTAAATGAACCCCTTTTCCCACAGTGTCAGTGGAGGACACAAGAGAGTTATTAAAATTGAATTATGTTATATTGAATAGATTTGTTGTTTTTAATGTTAACTATTTTCATTTTTGTTGACTCCCCACTCCAGGACTGTGTATTCTTTTTTACAGTCAGACAAAATAGTACAGTTGTTTTCATTCTGAAAAACAAACTCAAGAAGAATCTTGACATAATTTAGTTAATGGCACTATTACCTTTGATTCAAATGCTAACATCTTTGTAACTACTCTAAACCATTTCATGATTTATGGGAAGGAAAATAGAAGAACAAAAGAAAAAAAAATTAAAATGTGATCATATTGCAAATAACATATATTGAATGTTTGTTCTATTCATATAATTCACATGATGTATTCAACAAGGCCAAAAAGTAACACATATATTTGTTATAGAACTAATTCTGCAAATTGTTGTATACAAAATTGTTTTGTGATTTAGTGGCAAATAGGTGAACACAATTCCTTTTATCGTAACACCATAAAGGGAAAGAACCAATGAAATGCAATGAGACATAGTACAAAAATACTTGGATTTATAAGTCTGAGGATCAGTATTTGTTCTGTGGATACACAAAATTGTAATGTTGCTGTACAGAATTAATTGCCAGGTTTTAGAATTTATTTACACTGCATTTCACAGCAGAAAACCTAATAGCTTATAATCAAAAAGCCAATGGTTTGAAAGCAATTTTTGCTATTATACCATATAACATTCTTGGGAAATGTACTATATCTTAGATATCAATTTTTCTAGCTTAATAACATAATCATAGGCACTATTTCACAGGGTGGGAATGAGTATTAGTTAGCATTTATTTACAAAAATACCTAGTTAATATTTTCATATTAAATTCTGCTTTTGAATTTTTCTTTAACTTGAATGTTCATTCTAATGCTATAATGTAATACTGACTGAATTTAGAAAAATGCTTTTTAAAAATTGTCTTCATAAGCAGACATTTGACTCACTGAGGGTGGGGACTGTTTCATACTTAGAATTTTTTCCCAAGCATTCTCAAAAAACCCTTGACATAGACTCATAAATTCAACAAATAGGAAATTAAAGCACCAGGCACCTCAAGGACTTAGCCCAATTCAAATTGTTATAGAGTGTTCCTTTTCACCATGCAATTAAAGAAAAACATGTTAGTCTTTGGGGTGTGGTAAGCCAGTTTTCCACACCATTTATTAAAGAGGCTTTCTTCCAGTAAACATGTTTGAACCCTCTATCCAAGTTAAGGTGGATGAATGTGTTTGGAGGTGTTTCTGTCACTTCCAATCAGTTCCATTGATCCTCAGGTCTGGTTTTTTTTTCTTTTTTTGTCAATAGCATGTTGTTTTTATCACAACAGCTTTTTAGTATAATTTCAAGTCACAGATTGTGATGCTCCCTGTCTTGTGTTTGTTGCCTAGGAATGTTTTTGCTATTCTAGTTCTCATTAGTTTCAGAAGGAATATGAGGAGTATTTTCTCTAATTCTGTGAAATATGTTAATTGTATTTTGACTGGGACTGTATTAAATATGTATAGCAATTTTGGGAGTGCTACCATTTCACTATGTTGGCTCTTCTTATCCAAAAGCAAGGATATCTTTGCATTTTCTAGTATCTTAGATCTCCTTTTTCAGAGTACTGTCATTTTCAATGTATAGATCTTTTACTTCTTATATTTGATTCTTAATTATTTCATTTTTTGATGCCTAATTATTTCAGTTTTTCTTTGCAAAATGTGTTGCTTCCTTAATTTCTCTCAGTGTGTTGGTTGTTTGTGTACAGGAATGCTACTGAATTTTGAGTATTGACTTTGTTGTATCCAGCTACATTACTGAATTTGGTTATTAAATCTACAAGTCTTTCAGTGGAGTATATGGGTCTTCTATGTCCAGTATCATGTCTTCTGCAAATAATGATAATTTAAATTTTTTCCTTTTCTATCCTTTTTCCTTTTATTTCTTTTTCCTGTCCAAATACTCTGGCTAATATTTCCAGAACTATATTAAATAGGAGCGGTGAGAGTGAACATCCTTGTCTTGTCCCTGATTTTAGAGTAAAGGTTTCCAGTTTCTGACATTTAGTATGATGTTGGCTGGTGGTTTTACATAAGTGACTTTTATTTGATTGAGTTAAAGACCATCTATTCCAATTTTCTGCAGGGTTTTTTTTTTTATCATGAATGGGTATTGGACCTTCTCAAATGCTTTTTATGCATCTATTGAGATTATCATGTGATTTTTTTGTAATTGGCTTTGTTAGTATGGTGTATTACATTTATTGATTTGTATATATTGAACCATCCTGCATTCCTGGGATGTATCCTACTTAGTCATGGTGTATAATATTCTTGATGAGTGCTGCATTCTGTTTGCCAGTATCTTATTGAGGATTTTTGTATTTATATTTAGTAAGGAGGTTGGACAGTCGTTCTCTTTTTTGGTTATATAATTCTCTAGCTCGGATATCAGGAATGCTTGCTTCCAGAAAAGACAATGGGAGTATTACTTGCTTTTCAATTTCATTAGAGAGTTTGAGGAGTACTGGCATTAGATCTTCACTAAATTTCTTGTGGAATTCAGTAGAGAATACAGTTGGATTTTTCTCTGGTTTTGGTATCTGGGTAATCCTTAGTCCCATGTGTCTCACCATGCACCAAACTAAAACCAAAACTGATCGAAAATCTAAATGGTAAAATAGAAACACTAAATCTACTAGAAGATAGAAGAAGTGGAACTCTTGAAGACATAGGTGCAGTAAAAGATTTTGTGAACAAAATCTAGATCACAAGGGAAATAATACAAAGAATCAACTGGGACATCATCCTATTAAAAAGTTTTTGCATAGCAAAATAAATTACCAGTTGAGTGAAAAGACAGTCCCAGAAAGGGCAAAAAAATTTATTCTGCTGTCCCTCAGACAAGGGACTAATATCTAGAACATACAAAGAACGGAAAAAAATCAGCTCTCACCAAATTCAAAGACACAGTCCAAATATGAGCATCTGAGATGAATGCACACTTCTCATATGAAGAAATACAAATAGAAAATAAATATATATTAAAAAGTTCAACATCACTGGTCATTCGAGAGACATAAATTAAAATATCACTGAGATTCCATCTTACCCCCAGTGGTTATTATCAAGAAGTCAACCACTTACAAATGTGGCAGGGCTGTGGGTAAAAGGAACCCTTCTCTGTTGGTATCAGTATAGACTGGTACAATCACTGTGGAAATTAATGTAGAAATTTCTCAAAAAATTATGATTAGAGGTGCTATTTGACCCTTATTTCCCTTCTGGGTATCTTCCCAGAAGAATTAAAAACATACCACACTGATGTATGTGCACCTATGTTTATAGCAGGACAGTTTGTAACAGCTAAATCTTGGAAACAACCCAAATGCCCATCAACTGAGAAATTGATAAAAAAAATGACAGAGTGTTTTTATTCAATAGAGTCCTATTCAGCCATAAAGAAGGATAACCTTGAGACATTTCTAGTTCAATGGATACACCTTGAGATCATACTTTTAAATAAAATAAATTGGTCTCACATGTGTAAATATTTCATTGTTTTTCTAGTGTGATAAACCTACAGTGAAAATAAGGACCAAAATGTCTAATAGATATTGTGAAATAGGAAGAAATGGTCCAAAAGAAAGGGGAAATAGAGAAGGAGGGGGGAAAAAAGGAAGGGGAAAGAAAAAAGACAATAAAAAAGCAGTAAATTGGAAACAAGTTTTTGTAAATAAAGAGGGGAAAAAGAGTTGAAGGAAGGGGATGGGATTTGGAAAAAAAAGAGAGGAATCAATATATGTCATATACAGGTACAAATTCCTTATGATGAATATGATCATTATATGTAATATTTTCCTTTATATTATAGTCATTATATATAATTTTTTTCTTTATATTATAGTCAGTTGCCCACTGATTTCAAATTAATTTCAATTTACTTTTTGCTAATAAAACTTGGATAAATTGATGTCAAGCTTGTGAAAGTCTATATTCCACTTATGAGGATTGGTTTTGTGTTTCATTCTTCTGTTAATGATTAGGAAATGATAGAAATGTTGTATTATATGTGTTTATTCATTAAATTATCTTTCCTAATTAAAATAATTTCCATAATACACATTTGGTCCTGAAATTTCAGTAACTGTATTATGGATCTATTTATTTCTCAGAAAGGTATTTTTATATAGCACCATATTTATTTATGCATGTTACATGTGAATAATACATGGAAGATAATGTCATACTAAAGGAATAAGTAAATAAAATAGGTTTAATGCAACTTTAAAGAAACAAAAAGTATCTCAATTGATAATGTATTTTACATTGCAGTCATCAAATTAACTTTGTTCCACATATTTTTTTTAATTTTATTTGAGCGAAGAAAAACAAAACAAACAAAAACTACAACAACAACAAAAAAAAACGACATATATAGTAAAAACAACAAGCAAAAGAGACAAGCAAACAACTAGAGTAAATACACAATATTGCAGGTTTACAAAACTGGAAGATAGAAGCTTGACAATGGTTGCAATTTGCGCATCGTTATCTTTAAAATGGTTTCTTACATTAACAGATATAGACATGTTCCACATATTTTTTGTTCATGTCATTTATATAATAACATTGTAAAGCATGAAAATGTAATTAATTAATTAATGAGACATATTTCTTATAGATGTTTAATTTTTGATAAGCTCTTGCATAATAACAAGTATAACAACACAAACTTCTCAAATAAACATCTACTGACAAGGTTATAGTAACAAGGTTGTTGTCTTAAAAACATGTTAAAAACTAAGGATTTAGGGGTCGGGGATATAGGTTAGTGGCAAAAGCACCTGCCTGGCAAGCACAAGGTCCTGAGCTCAATTCTCAGTATAAAAAACTAAAACCAAACAAACAAAACACTAAAACTAAGGATTTATAGTCCATATAAAGTGACAGGAAATATACATTAGTGTAGGGGAGAGTGAAATGAAAGAAAATCACTGTTGACATTAAGCAAGGAAGAAAGTATCAAAGATAGAATTAAAATGAGGAAAGATATATCAGGGCAATGAGGTCTAACTTCTAAATGTTTTTTATTAATATTATTTTAAGTTATATTTTGATTTTATCATAATTTTGTACAGGTTTAAACAAAATATTTTACACATGAAATGTAGTGTGATTAAATCAAACTAATCAGTCTCTTGCCTATCATTTATCATGATCAGATGTTTAGAACTAAATTTGGTTATTCTGAATTTTATGGTAGAACACATTATTAGTGTCTATAATCACTGTACTGTGAAACACATTTCAAGATCTATTTCTTCTGCCTGAAACCTTCCACTCTTCATTCAGCTTCTCATTGCTTTCATCTCACCATATCCCTCTGCCTTCCCCTTTGTGTCCAGGAACCCTGCTTCTCTTCTCTCCTCTTCTGTGAGTTCAACCTGAATAGATTCCAAATTATGTTAGTTTTGCATTACTAGAGGGAAGTGCCTAAGACAACTAACTTTACAAAGAGGAAAGATTTGCTCAGCTCTGCTTTTCAGAAGCTCAGGAGCCTAACACTGTATCAGCTCAGTTCAGACAGAAGCACGCCCACCTGCAGTGACTTCACAGGACATGCGTGTGTGTGCATAAGTGTGCATGTGTGTGTGTGTGTGTATCTGTGTGTAAGAGTTTATATCATAAGACAGGGAGTTAGAGAAAATGAAGTCTCACTCCTTTTCAAGGGACACTCCTGACTCTAGGAACTTTTATTAGGTTCCCCCTTCCGAAGATGCTACCACCACCTTCCAACAGCACTACCTAGAAAAATAGTCTTTAATCACAATGGATCCTTGGGGATTAAAACTAATACTCAAAAAGAGGTGATTCATACTGTAGCCTTCAAGATTTCATTCCTACCTCGCAGTGCAAAATGTATTCTCTTCATTCTCAAGGGTCTCAAATATTGCTCCGATATTGCTCAAAAGTCTAAGTCCAAAGTCTTGCCAGAGTCTCAATACAAACTCTTTCTGAAACTGAACTTCTACAAATTAAGAAACAAAATACATGCTTCTAAGATTCAGTAGTGGGATGTAGGGTAAATATTTCTATGCCAAAAGGAGGCACTAGTTAATTAGAAAGGGAACTTGACCAAAGCAAGATAAAAATTCTGCAGGGCAAACATTCACAGCAAACCTTCAAGCATCCTGCGAAATGCACAGAGTTGAGCTCTACAAGACCCAGGCAGTCAGAACTGCCCCTCTGGTTTTGCTACTGGCTGCCCCGTATGACTGCTGTTGGAGGCTGCAGCTTTCCAAGGCAGGTGTGGCACATTGCCGGAAGTTTTCTCTTCCTGGGGTCACCACGTTGGTGTCCCTCCCACATTCCATTAGACATCACCCACTGAGGGATGATGCACACTGCTGGACCTCCCACGTTTTCCTGAAGTCTCACTGGAAATTGCCATGACCCCAGAACTCTACCCTTCTTCATATATGTAAAATCGACCCCTGTGGACAATGCCGACATCTGATATTGGCACCAGCTATGCCTGAGCTTGCATAAGCCATAGCTGCTGCAGGCATGGAGCGCCATGTTAGCAAGCCAGGATCCCAAGCTGCACCCTGTGCATAGGGCATCTGGGGCTCTTTCCTGCACCAGTTTGCCCTGGAAGGACTCTGAAATGCATTTGCACTTCTACACCTTTGATACAACTGAGACTGGTTGGGCAGCCCCCGAAGATTGCTGAAACATTCTTAGGGTATCTTTCCTACTGTTTTGACAATTAGCATTCTGTTTCATATCTTCTGGGAACCCCAGCTGTACTGGACCCTTTTGCCCACTCAACTCCTTGCACCGACAAGTTTTTCCCTGACTTGGCTGTGAATTTCTCAAATTTTTCTATGCTGCTTTGTTTTGGTCAGTGGAATTTTGGCTGACACTAGGCAATAATCATTCATGCCACAAGGTGAATGCTTTTCTGCTTTGAAATATCATTGCCAGAAAAATCAGTCCATTTTTCTTAATCTCAACTTTCCACAAGATTTAAGACACAGGCATAATACAACCATATTCTTTGCCATAGTATAACAAGAGTGACCTTTTCTTCAATTTTCTGATATAATCTTCATTTTTCACCTGAAACCTCAATAATATGTCTTTTCCAGTTTACATTTCTATGAATATTCTGCATTCTATGTTTCTAAGTCCCTACCAGAATCACCTATAGCACTGTATTTATAGCATTCAAATGTTTCTCTAGCCTGCTCCTTCAGACTCTTTCAACCTTTTCAAAAGATCCCACCACATTTGACGTTATAATAATTGCCTTATCTCTCAGTGTCAATTTTCTGTATTAGTCAGCTTTATCCTGCTATGACAAAATGCTTGAGGCAGCTGGTCCATAAAGACAGAAGGTTTACAGAGCTCAAGTATTTGGAGATTCAAAGTCTCGGATCTGGTTGTTTCCTTTTGTTTGGCTTCTAGTGTAAGCAGAAGATAGTGATGCATCACAGCTGGAGCACAAGTAGGAACAAGTGGACAAATTTTGAAAAGTTGTAGCAGAGAGACACTAAGGTCCCAGCATCCCTTCCGTATTTAGATTGTATTTATCTATGAATAATATCTCCACTCATAAGGAATGCTTTAAATTTATATTGTACCCTGACTTTAAAAAACTTAACCTGACAAATAATCAATTTTTTTATTTTAGAGAAATATCAAGTAAATAGGTTTTTTTAATTTTTTGGGCAGAAATTTTTCTCAACATAATTTATTAATTGGAAGTTGGAAACTTTTTCATATGCCATTTCATTGCTCTACTGTATTTTACTAATAAACTGCAGTATATTTCCCTTTTCAGTTTTGCTCTACACTGCCAGGTTTCCTTTTTCTTTACCTCAAAGCAGGAGTATATTTTATTTGATAATTTTAAGGGTGTGTGTATGTATGTGTGTGGGGGGGGCAATGGCTATCTGTGTTTCTTGGCATCATATAATGACTAACCTAGAAGAATTTTAAGCAGGTACTTTTTTCCTCTAGTTCAACAATGATGGTGAGTCTTTTCTAAATTAATAAACTGAAGCAATACAAAAGAAGGATTAGAAAGAAAAATTACCCACTTTCACTACTCAGAATATGAAAATTGCATTCAGCCAGTTTTGAAAGCATTTTTCATATAAATCGTAGTCACATATCTTTAGAACGCCTACTCCTACTTTTCACCTACATTGTTCTGTAGTTATTAATACTAGTTATGAATGGTGGTGAAGAATTAGTTTTCAAAATTGTACTGAATAATATGTTGAATAAATTGCATATTCTGTCAGCAATAAAATCTACTTGTTTTTATAATGCACTGAATAAAAAACGATTTCTACTCTTGCCAGTTCAACATACAGACATATAAGATCTATCAGAATTATCAAATATCCTTCATGAAGAGATACTGTGGAAGTGGACAGAGAAATCCATGAATGTTCCAGATCCTAAGTAAAGATAGAATGTGAGGCTTGATTTTTAGGGGTATTGGAAATTTGTGCAATTAATTTCCATTTAAACTACTGTTTCATTAGGAGCTCTATTATGTTTATTGGATCCTCTACAAAGTGCATACTGGGATGGACTTAGAAATGCAAGAGGCTTACTGAAAGGTAATGATGATTCATGAAAAAAGGAGGTTAGTAGCTTTGAAAGGGAAAGTCTTCAGACTGTGATGCATAGATGACATTTGGGAAATGAAGGAGAAAAGGGCAAGAAGCAGAATTGGGCAGATAGAGTCTCAGATGGTGACAGAGATAAGAAATTCCCAGACTGGTGTCTAGAGGAGTCGTAGATTGAGTGCAACTCTACAAGCCCTATAGCTCCCAATATGCTCGACAGTTGACTAGTTTGTGCCGCTCACTAGTAAATTCTTTACTGAAGATTTAAGCAGCTAACTTCATAGCAAAGTCCATCTCGTGCACGTAACAGATCCATTTTTTCCTGTACATTTTGGAAAGAGCTCCTTCAAGTCACAAAAGGACCATGTCCTGAGGAAAAGTTTCAAAGAGGAAAGACAGTAGCAAGAACTACAACACACAACAGTGCGATGAGTCTTGAAATATTTCTGGTACCACTTCTCTTCCCCGCTTAATCATTCTAAATTCTCTTTGCCCTTAACTATCATCTTTACCAGCCTTAGGAGCTCACCTGGTGGTGTCACGTATGTTCTTATTCCTAAGGTGACTGAGTTCCTAAGGACCATTCTTGCCATACTAGAATTGTTGCACTTACTCCTTGATGTTTAAAGCTGGAAAAAGAATACCTGGACGAATACCTCAAGAAATCACATGAGTTCCATATATAATCTTCCTTCCCCAGGTTGTTCCATAACAGTCCTACTTTACTGATCAGATTCAACTATTCCATCTTGGATGATGACTTCTCTTCTTGCTTGTAGAATCTTGGGTGTAGAAAGTTAAAAGAGCTCAGGTAACAGCCCAAAGCTTGTAAGTCAAAGGATTCTTTGTATGTTGATTTGCAAAGGAAGGCTTCATTTGGGGGCTGGAACTACTAATCCTGCAATTTCCAGATCTATGAGAACAAGAAACAAAATTGGTCTTAGAGAAAAATGGCCAAGCAGGGAACTCACTCTTCCATCTTTTGGTCTTAGAATCACACATTATTTCTACAGAAGATTCAGGGCCATATAAAACCCCTGATTCAGGGTGATTACCTTACTGTGAGGGATATTGCCTTCAAGAGGGTACTTCAGTTTTACCAGTCATGGACCACTCCCAATCATTTCCCAAACCAGTTGCTTCTGAAGGTTACAATATCTGATAAGTCCTGTAGAGTCCATGGTGATGAATCTGCTTGTATAGTCCTATGTAGTAAAGTAGGCCCCCTGTCCAAATGCCATTTCATGGCGCTCTGTGCCTTTCCGTTGTCTACTGTAAGCTGTAGGATGATGATATTGGCTGAGACTTGGAAAACCAAGTCTCTTTGGGTGGTTTCTAACTTTAAAAGCCCTAAAACCTCTCACCCTGTTTCTTCATTGTCACTTGTCCTGGATTAGTTTGGGAACCATTTTTTCTAACACCACCCCTGGCTTGCAGGGGTTCCCCTATGAGATATCTTAGCTCCTCTGTCCGTAGTACATCCTTTTAGCCCTGGAAAACAGTGTGTCACTTGAAGAATCCTCTGAAACCTCACCCTCTAGTGAGTCATCTGACCTCACACATAAATCCATTCTGGTATGCCTAACTCTCTGAGCCTCTTTTTTTTTTTTCCCTTTCCTGTATCATCTGTAATGGGAATTCTGGCATTGCAACATTATTCAGCATAGGCTATATCATCTCCAGGTTTCCAGAAGTCACTCTAACACAGAATTTACACCATGCCCTCATCAGATATTAAATTCTGTTTCTCAGATGTGTGAGTCCAAATCCATAATTCCTCCCTTAACTAGTCCTATATTTCAGCTCCTGTGATTAAACACCTTCAAATTTTTTTCTCCCAGTGTCCTTTCTTGAATTCAGAGATCTAATTCATGTTGTTGATGCGGACTGTTGTATTTTCCTTTTATATCAGATGTAGCTATTTCTGGTTGAATTTTGCTGTTAATGAATCATGGAAACCTGTCTGTCAGCCTAGAATGAAAAATGAGGAAACTCCTGATGGGCTCTCCCAGTGACTTCTTAGAAGAGGCTTAGAAGGGTACTCTGAGAAGTGTCTCTTGGACAATAATGGAGTATCTTTTAATGAGAAGGTCACCAATGAGTTTTGGGTGTTCAGAAGCATCTGGAGTTCAAATAACTTGGACTGTGTACTTTGATATTACATCCATTCTTGAGGGTCCTAGTTTTTCAAAACATATCTTGATACAACAGCTGAGTCAATTTGAACTAACTGAAAAAAATGAAATAATATTAACTATTATGGCATTCTGAGTTCAACTTGATCTTGACCTACTCTCCTGCTGTCACTAATAAGGAATAGTGACCAAAGAGGTGGATGAGCACCACAATGAAAGTATTAAACATTGATGAAAGATTGAAAAAGGAGCCCCCTCAAATGGAAATGCATAGTCTGATGATAGATTGAAAAATCATTATCATTAAGTTGTTCACAAAAACCAAAATGATCTACATAGTCAGTGAAATACCTATCAATATACTGATGACATTTTTCACAGAACTAGATAAAACGATTTTCACTTTTGTATGGAACTCTCTAAAATATTAACAGCCAATGAAATCTTGAGCAAAAACAAACAAACAAGCAAACAAACAAGAACACTGCTCAACTTCAAAATATACTATAAATCTATTGTAATGAAAAGAGCATCGAATTGAAATAAAAACAGACATACCTACCATTGGAACAGAAATAAACCTATGCCTCTACAATCAATTGATTTTCAGTGAAAGTACCAAAATATAGTGGAGAAAGGGAATCTTTCCACTTTACAGTTGTGGGAAAATTTGATATCCATAAGCAGTAGGGTGAAACTAGACTACTTTTGTCAGTTGCAAGTAAATTAAAATGAATGAATTAAAAATGTACATGTAAGACACAAAACAATGAAGTCAGTAGAAAAAATGTCGGAAATGCTTGAAAACATTGCTACGGAAAAGGATTTTTTGACAAGACTCCAAGAGCACAGGAAACAAAACAAAAATAGTCAAATGTGAGATAGCAAAATGAAAAACTACTATACAGCAAAGAAAATCATCAACAGAATGAAGAGATAGCCTACAAAATGAAAGAAAATATGTGTAAAGTATATATTTGACAAAAGGTTAATGTCTGAAATACATAAAAACCTCTTAAAATTCAATGGTCAAAGAATAACCAAATTTAAAAATGAATAATAGATGTAACTAAATATTTCCCAAAAGAAGACATTGAAATGGACAGCAGTTACATGAGAAATGCTGAATTTCATTCATCATCATGGAAATGGAAATGAAAATTGCAAGAAGAGACTACCTTGCATCAGCAAAAATGGCTGGTATCAAAAAGGCAAAAGATAACTCATGCTGAATAGTACATGGGATGTCTGTATGCTGTTTTGTTTTCTGTTTTTAGTGTTTCTCCTCTTTCTCCTTCTCCTTCTCCTTCTCCTTCTCCTTCTCCTTCTCTTTCTTTTTCTTCTTCTCCTCCTCCTCCTCCTCTTCCTCCTCCTTCTCCTCCTCCTCGTTCTCCTTCTTCTTCTTTTGAGACTAGGTCTTCTTATGTAGTTCAGGGTGATCTTGTTATGATCACTATGTAGATCAGGCTGCCCTCAAACTCATGTAGATCCTCCTGTAACTCCTCCAAATGCTGAAACTACAGTCATGCGCCATCACTCCTGACTCCCTATGTATTGTTGATGGGGATTAAATGAATACAGCTGTATGGAAATCATTGCAAAGGAACATTCCCACAAAATTAGAACTAGAACTACCATATGATCATGCAACCTCTTTGGTGGGTATATAATCAAAGGAAATTGATTCAGTGTGTCAAAGACAGTTCAGTTTGTTGACGTGTGCTGTAGCACTATTATTCACAAATGCCAAGATGGGAGCAACCTAACTATTCACTGACTGATGAGCAAATTTTGAAAATACAGTATACATACATACAAATGGGATACTATTCAGTTTCAAAAGAGATGAAACACAAATGCACCTGAGATCATTATGTTAAGCTAAACAAGTCAGACACAGAAAGACAAATATCAGATGATCCCACTCATATATTGAATATAAGAAATTCAATCTTAAAGAATTTGAGAGTATAATTGGTGTACCCAGAAACGAGGAGTGGAATAGGAAATGGATGGAGAGGGAAAGGTTAATCAATGAGGACTAGGTTATAGTTAGATGGACATAAAAGATCCTGGTGTGTTATTTCACAGTAAGGTGCCTCTAGATAATGATAACGATAGTCTATGTGTCTCTAACACTTGGAATATGGTATTTTGAATGCTGTCACTGTGGGGGAGGCAATAAAGTTCTGAGAAGACAGATATGTTTAATGTGTTTTGAGAATTTCACAACACCCAAATATACTGAGACATCACATGGGCAACAATGAATGTGCATAATTTTTGTGTTTTATGTATCATTAAAGATAAATTTTAAAATTAGGAAATAATAGCTACTTTGTAAATCTGCAAATATGCACCCAGTCCTTTACTTTTAGTTCTCCATTACCAAAAACAGTAGCTTTTCATTTAGCTCCATTAAGCATCAACACTACTTAATAACAATCCCTAAGTTCCACAGTGACAATGTGCATAATTCTGTTTATATTTTTAATAGTTCTGAATCATTCTAATGGGGAGAACATTTGCCTCCAGTGACACATTCTCCCAAGTCACTAACTTACTGTCAGCAAGACTTGCAGCAACTGAGGCACAACATCGTCCTTCACTACAACGATAACAAAGCACTTGCCTGACCCACTTCTAGCAAATATGATGGTAGACCCACCAAAAAGTCAATGTGGGCATAGAATATGAATGTGAGAGATGTTTTTTAGATTTATGCTTCTGAAAGATGAATGGAGGGTGAAATAGGATTGGGCATGGAAAGCTTAAAATAACAATACAAAACTGTCCTGGCCAATCTGATATGTCCAAAGCAGTGATTAACTGGCAAAAGAACCATTTTGAAGATGGAAATTACCAAAATCACGATTTCTAATGTCCTCAAACATAGGATGATTACACTGTAGCCTTTTAAAACTACGTGAATGGTAGGTTTCTTGGTGTCAATGCTGGCAGGAATCAGGCAAAAGGAAACTAGTGACCTAATTTAATAGTTGCTTCTGAAGTCTTCCTTTACAATATTTATTACTTCAATTGTGTATACTTACGCAATGCAGTGTGATAATTTGACAGATGTATACTATGTAAAAAGAGTATCATAATAATTACCATTTTCATCTCCTTAACATTTAAAAATGTGTGATTATTGTAATTGCACATATTTAGAAGTCATAGTTTGGTATTTCAATATAGGTATGAAATGTGCACTGATTCAACCAAGGTATGTGAGATTTCCATCTCATTATATTTTTGTGTGGAGATTTTAAGATCCTACTAGTTCTTCATAAAATAGGTTTTTGTGAAGTATAACCACTCCACTGGGCTGTCGCTCAAAAGAACGTGCATCTGGAGATTGTTAGCTGCCTCCTTGATACTAACTGGCAAGGTTCCCCTTGAAAAGATGTCTAAGTAGAGCATATACTATGTGAAACCTCCATGATTATAAACATGATGGCAGATTGTAGATTAATAATTGTTGTCTATGAAATAGTGCAGACCGTTCACCTAGCCTGGTTTGCAAATGCCAAAACAAATGTAAATCCTCTAAGAAGTAAAATTCTGCCATTGTGGTAGTATATTATAGCTATTTAATTTCAAATAAATCATGCATCACAAGAAAATTTATCATTTTTAATATAGTTAAACAATTCACGTACGAGAAGGAGACACCTGTAGTAGTTGGCTATGCAAAGTATAGTAATTTTATAAACAGCAAAAACTCTCCTGCATATTTTAGTGTGCCTTTCTAATATTCTAAAATCATGTTTGTGTATTTAGAGCAACTCTGCAATTTTTAAATTTTTCTTTCTCGTCTATTAATTTGAGACTGGCAATAAACATGAAATAGAGAACTATTAGCTGGCAAATAATACCAAAAATCCCATAAAACTGAAAGCAAGAACTAGCTTTAATAGATTTTAAGTTTCTTTTAGCAGACACTTTGCAACACTTGTCGTACAACAGAGCACTAAGTCTGAATAATTAAATGAGATCTCTGTACTCAATGAGAGTTTATTCTAAGCCTTGTAAGGGCAGTACTGACTGACACGTGGCTTCACATCAAGACTTAAGGGGTTGGTGAGTTGGGGAAAGGTTTTAATGGAAAAGATGGAATTTGTGTATCAGGTATCAGTAAGAGAAATGAAGGGAAGAAGTATGATTGGAAAAAGGGATGACAAGGACAACAAATTATAAACTAGATGATTCCTAGAGAAAAACAAAAACAAAATCTTCTTTCCTCAGATTCTAAAGTGTGCTACTGTACTAAACAAAATAAAAGCACAAGTTAAGATCAGAGCACTGAATGATAAGCTCAACATTTCTTCCAGGGGACATTTGAAAACATGTATCTTTTCTTTATCAATACATAATCCAAGAATGTGAGATCCTTCTGTCAAAGGTAGCTGCTTTTAAACCGGCTACATCACTCTCTAAGTGAAAGGTGCAGTTCCGTGTAAGTGTTATAGACACATAAGGAAATAATACATACTTTTATTTGGTCAGTTTAGAGTCATTAAAAGGCTAAATGTCAGGTTTTTGAACTAATTTATAAAAGACCTGGAAGTAGATAAAAATGCTATAATAGTAGTATTTGTGTAATGTTAGAACACAATACAAAAACAAAGAATTTGTGTTTGTGCCACGAAAACACACAAATGAAGAACCACTAGAAAGAATTAAATTCTCTGACTGAATACAAAAAAGGTTACTAATGAAATATTAAACACTTTTACTGCTTCTAATTAGAGTTCATACAACTTATTGGTTTTAAAATATGATTTTCACAAAATTTATTAAACTTCCATATGTATTGGAACTAATTAAGCATAATGAAAGGGTCTGAAGAAGTCCGAAGAAGTTAGAAGATAGTATAAATTCCATGAAAAAGTATGTTCAAAAGTTTGTTTATGTTAACATAAAGCATTTGTTTAAAGAACTTTGAAGTTCTTTACCACTGTTCCAAATAAAACATTTTATTTCTTTACAAAGTTACTGCTACTTTATTGGTCTACTTATATTCAAATAAACTTTATCAGACTTCCTCCACTACTCAAATAAATATCTTCCACTGAAGGTACGCTTGGCATGTTTCAGATGTATTTGTAGAGTATCATAAAAAAATAAAAATTCTCTGAAATTTCAATTATTTGAGAATGAACAGAAAGTCTCAACAATCAATCTTAGGTCAAGGTAGAAAATAGACTGAAACAAGTAAAATGGTGCACCAGGGTACTGAAGTCATTTTCAGTTTTCACTATTTAATGTTTAATGTGGTGTGTCACCACAGGGGTCTCACAGCTAAAGACAATTCATCGTCCTTCCGATAAAGGAGTAAAACTTATCTTGGCTGAAGTAGTCGCAAAATTAGAGCACAGCAAGAGAACAGAAGTCGTTAGCAGTTACTGCATCTTGAGATAAAATAATAGAATTTTCCTCATCATTAACAGAAGAAATTTGTCAAGGGTTTAAGATGAGAGTGACAGGAGATTTGAGGCAGTGTGAAACCATGAATGAGGGAATATTAGCATTGTGTACAGGAACCCCATGGTGTTCTCAATTTGAATTGAATGCTCCTGTCTAAGCTTTGAAAATATGAGTTCTTACATGTTCCCCCTCTTGCTAAGGAAAAACTCCACCCAGAGCAAACAACTTTCATCACTCTTTTCAGCCCCTGAAAATGTTCTCCTAATGGTTTCTCTGCACTAAAATTCCTAACACTAAAATCCTTAAGAACCAAACAAGTGGCTATTGTCAAATCAAGTTGTTTTCATACTTATGCTGAGGTTTGAGAGAGGAGGGGAATGCAGAAAACAAACATTCACTAAGGACTTACTCAAACAATATAAGTAGCAGTTACTTTTCTTGTTGTTAAATATTTGAATGCACCAGGTACTTTGAGTAGAAAAATTTATTTAGTATTTATAATAACCTTACTCTTTCGAAGTTGGAAAACTTGAGAAATTTGAGGTTTGACTTCCATAAGATTATAGAATTTGAGAATCAAGGTTAATTTATAGTCACACTCACATGCCCAGGTTTTTAAAGGTGCTCTGTATATCTTTACCATGTGCCAGGTGCTCCACTAGCCATCTTAATACATGTTAATGTGTTTTATCCTTAAAACAAGCTTGTACAAAAAAATGCTTTAAAAGGCATTACACAGTTAAGAGATCAGGTACTTAAAACCAACACAGTTGATATTTAGAGTTGTATTATGTTAAATATTAATTCTTACTCAAAACTAAAAGGAAGGAAACTAATCTTAAAGATCACACGTTCTGTGTTGGGTTATGTAATTACTAATCTTCCTAATTTTGTCTATGCCATTGAAGTATCACATACCCTTAGTCAAGATTCTCCAGAAAGAAACAACTGATAAGATACAAACATGAGATGTGTTTGGGACTTAGGAGACCCACTGTGAATTGAAACTGAACTAAATCTCCATTGATCACATGGCCTCCATAAGACTGTCCCCTGACTAAAGGGCCACAGTGATATTTTGGGTCTCCTAGCATCAATGTCAGTTCAGATCTAATGTTCTGTGCTACTGAAAAGGTTTATTTACTCTACCTAAAAGTGTTCTGATTATGCATATGTTATGGTTCATACACTGCATCAACTTAAGAAGTTTAGAAATTTAACTAAGGGATTCAACAGGGAGCTGGGAGCCAAGATCCTTACTTTGTAAATATCCCCAGCTTGTGCAAGAGGAGGGCACAGAGGTGGTGTGAGTGCTACACCTGCCCTGGTGCTGGTGGTGGGGTAGACTGCTTACAGTATAAGGGAAGAGAAAAGGCTTGTTGCCCCTCTCTTTGCTCTGGTTGCTTTCACTGACGGCTGCCTTGAAGTGTTGCCTTGGTGCCATGCCACCCTGCCTTGGAGTCAACTGGTTATGGACTGAAACCTCCACGAACACTGAGCTAAATAAACCTTTCTTTGCTTTTTTTGGGTGTTGGGTATTTTGTTCCAGCAATGAGAGAAAAGTAACCAAGACAACATATCAAAGAAAAATTCAGTTAGCTTATTTATTTCATTTTTATGAATACCATGATTAACTAGCCAATATCATAATTCTACAAGATCCAAATGATCCAAACAATTATAATACTTAGAACGCTCAGTCCAAGGCCAAACACTGAGAACCTAAGAGTGGGGCAGTCTTGTAAATTCTGGAGTCCAGATCAGGAAAGTATACACAAAGATTAGAATGTTTGGAATGCTAGACTGGATTTGGTATTTTATAAACTTACCTTTGAGATGTTCAAAAGATTTACTATTCATCCATACATTGAGAAAATATTTATGAAGGTAGTCCTGTTACCTTAATGAACTCTTTTCTGTAGGCCAGACTTTACCATGGGAAATGTAGTCACTCAATTGTAAAGTTTAAATGCTATGGGAGTAATCTGGTTCGGGGGTACCAGGATCCAAATCATAGCACTCAACTCGTACAGGCAAGATAAGAGTAGTTAGCACAGTGGACAGCAAAGGCAAAGCAACTATCACAATAGCAAATCCTTTGGCTTAAGAAAATGACTTGGTAGAAAGCCTGCAATGCAGCCAGCCAATATCCAGACAAACCAAGGCCTTTCCTGACAGCCATCTACATGAAAAGCCCATCCCTCATGATCCTACTGCACGAATGACCTGCATGAGCCCCAACCAACAAAACCCCTAACCATCAGCCAAGCAGAGGCCCTGCCTCCCAAATGATCCCCCTGCACAGTCAGCTGACCCACAGTGCATATGAAATCAGTAGTGGTTCTGTATGCCAACAACAAACTGAAAATTAAATCCAGAAAAAGAAAGAATGTGAAAAAGAAATCAAGGAAACAATCCCATTAACATTATATTCAAAAAGAAGTAACACATCTAGAAGAAAATGAAACCAAGCAATTGAAAAAACTGTACAATAAAACAGTTTTACTATAGTAAAATTATTTGTGCTCTATAAAACATGGATGAAAATAAGTGAAGAAAACAGTAAAGGAGGAGCCAGGTGTGGTGGCACACACCTATGATTCCAGCACTCGCAAGACTGAGGAGGAGGTTTACCATGAGTTTGAGGCCAATCTGGGCTACCTAGTGTTATGGATTAAAAACTGGTAGTCAACTTAACACCAGCTGAATTAAATCAGCATGGTGCTGAGTATAGATGGCCCACCTGAAGAAAGTTGCTGGCATAAATAGAGATGTGGAGAAGAAGAGCAAGGCATTGTGGGTTCTCCTAAAAGTTGCTGTTTTGAGCCGATGGTTTTCCTGGAGGTGCTTGTCATGCTGCTTCCCCAATATGGATTCGGCCATTATTGTCAGAGGAGCTCAGGACCTCCTCACTGAGAGTGGCTGTGATTCACCTTGGGGGAGCTCTGCTCCTCACATTGAGCATTACTTCCTGGCTCTGGAGAGGAAGATGTGTGCTGTTTAATCTCCAGGAGAAGGATGTCATGCTGGGCTTCCTGACCCGTACTTGACTGTTCTCATCTTCGGAGGAGTGCGGGACCTCATTGCCACTGAGGATGGCTGTGGTGCTCTTCAGGGTAACCCCGCTTCTTATTTTGAGTGTGACTTCTCAGCTCCAGTGTAGAACTCTCAGCCTACTGCACAGCTACTTCACCCTGCTGGCATAGACTTTCTAGCTTTCACTACTGACCTTTGACCTTCCCAGCACAGAACCATAAAATAGACTGGCATGAGTCCTTATCGTGGGCTCTTCAATTTCCAGTTGGATTTGTGGGAGGCATTGTCATGCATTTCGGGTCTTTAGCTGGACTCATGCAGGACATTGCTGTGGGATCCAGGCCCTTGGCTGAATATCCTGGGACTTCAGTGTTGTGGACAGATTTTCTTGCACTTTCTTGTGTTTAACTCTGGGTGACCATCATAAAACAGTATTTCAAATTCTGTGTCCTGTATGCAGTTGTTCTCCCTATAATCCCTGACTATGACACATAGTGAATTCAAGGCTATCATGAATTACCTATTGTGACCCTGTCTAAAACAAAAACAAAAATAAAAACCATGACAGCAACAACATTGAAAAAAAATAAGGAAGGAAAAGACACCCTATGTTCACTGATGGGAAAATAAATAATTCCTTAAAATGTCTGCACTACCCAAACAAATCTACAGACTCAATGCAGTCCTTATCAAAATTCTAATTACATTTTTCAAAGGAAAACAAATACTAAAATTTGTATGGATTCACAAATGAATGCAATTAGCAAAGAAATTTTTAGTAAATACATAAATATTGAAGGCATCATAGTAGCCAACTTCAAAACACTACAAAGCTATAGTAACCAAAACAATATGTATGGGCATAAAAATTGATATATAGATCAATGGAACAGAAAACAACCAAAAAATAAATCCATATGCTTACGGAAATTCAGACATAGATTCATATATTTATAACTAATTGTTGTTCCATAAAAGCATCAGCAACATACATTGGAGAAAGGACAGTATCTTTAACAAATGGTGCTGGGAAAACTGGGTATCCTAATGCAGAAGAATGTAACTAGGATTCTTTCTCCAAATAACTACAAAAAAAAGTCAAAATGTACTAAGGACTTAAGTATTAGGCCTGAATCTACAAAAACTTCATGTGATAAATTCTGTAGGATATTGGGATGGTTGAGGGCTATATATATATATATATCAAAAAGCACAAGAAAATAAAGTAAAATTTGTCAGTTGAAATTGAGATTATATCAAAGAGTTTCTGAAAAGCAAAAGAACAATCAACATAATTGAGAGCATAGAGAACAAAAGTAAATATTTTCACGCTATCCCTCCAACATGAGATTAATATTCAGAAAATATAGAGAGCTCAACAAAAACAACAAAAAGAAAACAGGTAATTTGATTTTTAAAATGTGCTAATGATTCAAATGAACATTTTTCAAAAGAAGATATACAGATAAACCTGTATATGGAAAAGATGCTCAACATCTGTAGTCACTAGAGAAATGCAAATCAAAATCAAAATGAAACATTTTTTCCCTTACCCAGTTAGAATGATTATTCTTCATTTTTTTGTCAAGAAGACAGAAACAATGCTGTCAGGCACTCAAAAATTTTATGGGAACATAAATTAATTCATGATCTATGGAAAATGAGATGCATATTTCTAAAAACCATATAGCAATAGAAGTATTTATTCATCACTTGCACTACTGGTATACATCTAGAATAAGGAAATCACTAGGTCAAAGCAGCATCTGTCCTTGTGTGTTTATTGCAGCATATTTGCAATAGTCGACATGCAGAATCAACATGAGTATCCCCTGATCAGTGAATGGTGAAAGGAAGTGGGATGCATGCTGTAGTTTCAGCTTTTCCATTGTGGGACACAACACCTTACACCTACCGCTCAAGGACAGGTTCACTTTGTCTCACTGTTAATTTCAGACAAAGCTCAGCTGGCTCCAAGGCAAAGATCTCATGGCGGAAGGGCACGATCAAGCCAAGCTGCTCAACTCATGGCAGACAGGAAGTAGGCAGAAAGACAGGAGCACAGTGTTCCAGGTCACACATCCAGAAGCTTTCTGCCTCCACCAGATCTCCACCTCCTAACAGCACCTTTAGCTATGTATTCAGTAGCAGATTAATCCACTTTCCCAGGAGTACAGTGCCTACTGGAACCAGTCACCTTCCCAAAGAACCACCTTGGCATACATAAGACTTGGGGGCAGGGCACATATTTTAGCTCTGAGCTATAACATATGCAGACATACAGACAAATACTATGGAGTATTATGTAGTCATAAAATAATAAAATCCTTTCCCTTAGTTAGTTTTTTGCAACAACATGAATGAAACTGGAGGCCATTATGTTGAGTGAAACAAATCAACAGAGAAAAATAAACAGTGCCTATGATAATAAAATTTCTATGTGGAAGCTAAAAATGTTTAACAGGTACAGGAATGTAATTGCTTAGGAGAAAAACTTCTAATGTTCTGAGACCCAGTAAGCTAACTGTGGTTGACAACAGTTGATAGTGTATATTAAAATAGTCACATATTTAATACATTAATATTCTTTAATATTCTCAAAAGAAAGAAGCAATAAGCCATTGAGGTGATGGCTGTGACAATTACCCTGCTTTGACAGTTATATATTGTATACATGCATTGGCATATCACAATGCACCTTGTAAATATGTGAGATTATGTGTTAATTTAGATTTTAAAATATACTTAAAATTTGTGTGGGGGTGGGTATATTACTAATAGGTATAAAATATGGCTCTGCTATCAAAGTCCTTATAGTTTTGCCTCTGGTTTATGTCTGATATTTTAAACTTCATGTCATGAAATTGTCTTAAGCTGTCTTCACAATAATCATACAAATATCACAGATACATTTCAAAGAGGATACACAAGAGATTATGCACACAGGAATTAATAGAATTGAGATTTTAGAAATCATAGTCTGTCTTGTGTTACAGAATCAGTAGGTTTGATTTTAGGTTAACAAGTAACTTGGGATCCCTGTCAAGATTTAACAATGCTACTCTATCTACAGTACTGATGAACAGAATAAAAATCAGATTTCAATAATGCATAATACCCACATGGAAAGCTTCTGTACATGACCACCTGGAGATAGTTTTGGATGTGAAAGAAGAAATTTTTAATTGAGTTCAGACTTCTAGATTGTTAAGTTGTGCAGCACTTAATTTATTTCATTGAGAACTTACTTTTTACATTAAACAGATTTTTTTTCCATGTTACATCCATGTTACTCAACAAAACAAAAACTTTTACTGTAATTGGGCATCAGTTGCATTTGTCCATTATACCTTTTGTATTTTACTAATGGTTTTTAAAATGCTATTTATTGTTCCTCTTAATTTTTTAGATTATAACATTCTTGTAATTTTGGTGAGTTCTGTCTATTTTGTTATAAATTTGAACTTTTCTTAGCTCAAGAAAGTTAAATGGTAACCACTTTTATTAAAGAATAAAAGAGAATGAATAACCAAATTGTGACTCCTGCTTTCAGTGGTTTGTTATGGATTTGTTAGTTTACAGGTCATTATTTTTGGCAGGGAAGTGGCTTTTCAACGTGATACATAGATCGTGTGCATCTCTGTTCATAATGAGACATTTAGGTATAGTAGCTCATTTAGATTATTAGGCCATACTCACATTATAGCTCAATTGAAAATCCACCAAAAAATAATGTTGTTCCTGTACATCCTAATTTAAATATTTATAATGTTAAAATATTATATTTAAGTTTACAGTGGAGGTCTGTAATTAAAGGTACAAAAGGCAGCATAGTAAATAATAAGGAAGAAAGTCAAGAGAGGCAGCACAGCAGACGATGACAGAATTTGAGCGTCTGACTTTAGATGCAAAAGTGTGTGTGCCTGGGTGTGTGCATGTGTATGTGTGTGTGTGTGTCTGTCTGTCTGTCTGTCTGTCTTTGTATGCTATCACTGAGCAGCACCAAAAACAAAAGTGAACATTGGCAGAAATAGGTTGCAGATATTCTAAAAGTCTCTCAGATGCTAGGATCATAGAATTTCAGAACTTCAGAGATAATGCTTTTCTTTTAAAAATGTGTCACCTACTGATTTCTTGAAGCTTTTCGAAAGAGTAAATTAGCTCACTTATAACATCAGCCTCAAAGAAATAAAAGCATAAAGGTTATTTATTGAAATGAGTTATTTATAAAAATCTCTTCAGAAGAGAATTTATTTTTTTATGTTTACCAAAATGGCTTTACAGCAAGCATAAAAATCCATTAAAAGTGCACAACTGTGGTTATATACCATAAAGACACATAGAACTAAAAAATGAGATAATTACTCCAGAGTAGAAAAGTCATAGTGTAATCATATCATCAAGTCATACTTTTCATGTCCTTGAAAACTAATGTGCTGTTTTCCTTCCCTACCTGAAAAAAACTCCTAAATTCCTAAATAAAAATATGGGCCTTGTGAAAAAACTATAACTTCTAGAAAAATTTGTGAATACATTGATAAAACAAATGGACACTAATATTTTACAACCTGGAAATCTAGTTTTCCAGAGATTCTATGAATCTGACTTCCAGTACGAGACACTACATAATAGTAAGTATTTCCATAGAAATATCAAGGCTGAATGTTTTAAGGTGAGAAAAACTTTGGTTATTTGCAGAAAGAGAAATTACATGTAGGGAAGAAGAGACGCATAGGGCGGTGAACCACATAAGTTTTGATTGATGGCCCAGAATTCTTTTTATCTAACAGTGTTGGAAATGGGTCCCAAGATGTTTCAGGTTTGTAGTGTGTGAAAAGGTCTCTAAACACAGAAGTAGAAATTACTTTGCAGAACTGTTCAAAAGAAGGATTACTGATTCTCGATTTTGAGTAGTTCCTCAAAGTGGGGGAATTTCATGTGGATAATGCAAACTATGTGTTGTAATTATCAATAGAAAGAACACAAATAATAGACTGGGCATATGAATCATCAAAGTACTGACATAGACTAGATCGTCCAGTGGTTCTAGTTAGTCCTGTGTGAATAAAAGGATTAAGGCAAAAATAAAAGGATTGGAGGTAGAAGATATGATAATAATGGTGATGATAATGTAGCATAAAAAGAGGATCAGATAGAATATAATCTAAGCACATTTGCTTTGTGGAAAATGTGTGTTTAGATTTCTAAATAATTAAATATGAATTGAACTCATACTGTAGCTAAGCACTGTGCCAGCTACCGAAGATATACAAACAGAATAAAAATAGTCTTTTCAGTCATGATAATAATTTCAAAAGTGAACATATGTATCCAAAAGTGACTGAAAAAGAGAAAGTAGAGTACACTTATTAGTCAGTTTTACCTCAGATTAATACCGGGTGATCTAAAAATCAGTCATCTAAAAGTAAATTATTTACCTCATCTTTGTGGAATTTATTGTAGTATGTCTTTGAGATTTATGACTACTTTATAATTGAAATGTCAGTAAGCATGGGAAATTTTAGAAATTCTGATGTCTTACATATGTGAAGAAAAACAGATACTGCTTTAGATCTTTGTATTATGCACTAATATTTAAAAGTTACCACTTTTTTTAAATCAAGTTAATCCAAGTGAAAATAGATCTTTATCTAGTCAACAATTTGAGAGTTTATGTGAAAAGTTAATAAGCATAAAGACAGAGCCATCTCTTGATTTTTATCAATTTTCAATAGAAACATCACACAACTATAATTATACAACTATATTAATTAGTTATCCCAAACATTGCCCTGCATTCCTTAAAAACAAATAGAAGACAAACATGATAACATGCATGAATTATAGTACTAATAAGGAAAAAAAACAGCCAGGTACAGAAGGAAAATATAGTTATTATTGGCAGAGAGAACTCTGAAATATCCAAAGTGTCTTCCTACATAAAACATTTTATGAAACTGACTTTTACAAGAATTTGAAATTACAAATTCTATTATGTTCTAGGCCTTTAGGAAAATAGTATTTGTTCTCTACAATGGGAGCCAGTAAGCTAAGCATAAAGATAGTAAATAAAAGATAAAATTGATATTTTCCAAATTACATTGAAAATATTATCCACTTAATATAATAGTCTACTGTAAGGTGAGTCAATTACAAAAATCAAAGAAAAAGCGCACAAAACTGTGAAAAGATCAACATAGATTAAAAACTTGATATAAACAAAACAAATTGACAAAAATGGATACACGTTTTGTCCTGTTGCAGTAGAAATTTAAGTTGGAAGGTTGCATAAGCCAAATGATACAAAAAATCTGGTTAGAAAAATGTAATTATTTACAATTAGGAGAGAAAATTATAATATTCATTAAAGATTTTCATATATTTAAATCTAATCAATAAAATAATGAGCATTCCTTGAAAATAGTATAACATACACCATTTAAAATATTTTATTCAATTTATGAACAAAATGTATTATATAAATATTTGGCCAAGGTTTAGAAAACTAATATTTCTAATATATACCTATTACATTAAAGTCTTCATTAAATATCAAAATCAGTTTGAGAGAGATTTAGGAGATATAAACACAGTTATATACAATGCTCACATGCAAATATCCAAATACTCTAGATAGTCTGTTCTGTGGTCTAAATCAAATGCAAAAAGGCATTTTGGTGGTTGCTTTGGGCTAGGCATACTTGATACTTAAATATGTAAGAACCTTTCTTTTGGCTATTCCCTCTCTCCTGCATTTCTTGTGTGTTCACCTATCTCATTTCAGAATTTTTACTGAGAAGTATGTACTAGTCAACTTTCCTGTTACAGAGGACAAATACCTAATAATCACAATTTAAAGGAGGAATTGTTTTATTTAATTTATGTTTCAAAAGTTTTAGTCCAGGCTCAGTTGGCTCCAAGGCAGGGCCATTACAACTGAACAGAAAGTGAGGGAAAGCTGCTCATTCCCTGGAGGCTGGGAAGCATAATGAAGAGGAAGAACGTCAGAGATAAAGAAGGCCTGCAGACGCAGGCCTGAGAGGACCCACCCACAATGGGCCCACCTCCTCACCGCATGTTTCCCCAGAACTTCGGTGGATTCATCCCCTGGATGGGACAGTGGCCCCGTGGTTCAGTCGGCTCTCTAACATCTCTCAGGCCAGTCAAGATGACAATTAAGATTAACTAGCACAAAATATTTCTGTAATCTTTCTTCTCATTGATGTAAAATGACTTTAGAAACTGCCTAAGGCTATTGTTATTAATGACACATAAGAAATAACCTGGTAACCCAGGCTTTCTGTGATCCAAAGGCTGGATTTAATCTGTCTGGGTCCAGGCAGATGGAGACCATGGATGACATCAGCAGGTATCTGGAGAAGTTGAGTTTACATGAGGTTTGAAATGCGAGTCAGAATTCCAAGGACTCTGGATGGAACATGTGGGGTCAGCGCAGGTATACAGATAATACTGGGCATTCACAACAGCAGGGGTCATTGGATGTCTGTCCTAAATTTTCTTTATGGCCGTCTGTTCCGTTTGCTGAGGGCAACGTGGCCCTTTAGTAGCCTCCTGTTTGTAGAAGCCAGAGTCTTTGCTGAGTCAGGCCTGACAGCTATGTGCTTAAACGCTATAACCATCACAGTGCAAAAACCGAGTGGATGCTTCATGCCGTGTTAATCAGTGTAGTTTATATTATATCTCCTTTAATTTGAAAATCACTGTAAGTGAATAATAATGATCTAGAGTTTAATTCTTATAAAATTTTAAGAGAAGGTGGTATTTTATGTTCAATTTAATATGCACTTAACAGTGCTATGTTACCATCCTTTTCAAGCATTTAACATGCATTACTTCATTCAGTATTGAGAATAGTCATATAAGCTAGTGCATAACCACATTATCTCAATTATGCACACTGGTACTTCAGTTCATGCAGAACTGTGATCGGAATCATGGAAAGAATTAACTTTGTGAACCAAGGTACCACAGTATTATATATATGGTAATTAGATGTAGAAACATTATTTATAAACAATGGTATCTTGGTTACTTTTTACTCCTTGCTGAGACAAAACACCTGACACACAAACTAGGGAAAGAAAGGTTTATTTAGCTTACAGTTTTTGGAGGTTTCAGTCCACAATCAGCTGGCTCCAAGGCAGGGTGGCATGGCACAGGGGACAGCACTTCAAGGCAGCAACCAAACAAAAGCAGCCAAAGTAAAAGGAGCAAGAGCA